>JALPQI010009900.1:0-46630 GCA_025490895.1 Thaumatotibia leucotreta | reverse complement strand
ACAAATTTCTGCATACCAGAAAGGAAACAAAATGTATAATTAATTAATTGAAATCCTTAATGATTAATGATAATAGTAATATCAAATAATTACCAATTTAAATTAATGTATTAATTTTAATGATAAATATAGGTAGTTTGAACATAATGTATTTCTGAACATAATTTGCATGTCGGATGACGACAGGATACCTGCTTCCGAAACCGTGTGGTACCTACTATCTGTACTTGTATATCTGTGTGTCCTTAGCAAATAAAATATCTTTATCTTTATCTTTATCTTTACTAATATTCATTATTTGTACGCTAAGCATTCATAAATGCAATGAATATAAAATATTTTAACCAGTAGAGCTTGCAAAAATTAATGATTAAAGCGACAATACAGGTGATCAATTTAAATGGGTCAGTATGTACGTTTTGGAAACCATAGCAGATAGTGAAATCTTGTCTTATAAACAATGACGTCGATCTTAGTGAAAAGAAAAACTGCATTCATATACTTACAAAAATACGTGTACTAAAGTCCAGATTTGTAACATGGGCCATGTTTCAAACCTGGACTTTTTGAAAAATCAAATTTTGTTAGTTTCCTCTGGATATCGGTTGTATGGGTGCGCCAAAGTATTTATAAAATTGCAACTTAGATTATTGGAACTCCGAAAATTTTTCTTATACAATTTAACTTCATAATGATCGGTATTTAGAATAATCTTTGTTTATAATTATCATCACATAGAATTATTTATGTTCATAATATTGTTTTTCATACATATTTTTAGTACTAACCTTTATGTTTATATAATTTTTCACTATACTTATTTTATGCTATATATTCTAATGTTATAGGTATTTATTTTTATCTGTACTGATTTTATGTATGAATTATTTTTGTTTAATTAAATATAAATCGTATTATTACTGTAAACTAGCTACCTGCACATATCAGGTTGTGGCAGAGTAGGTACTGTACTAAACGGGTTCCCTCTAAACTTTTTTTGTCCGAAACGCTTAGGACATAACAGACTTGGTATAATCTATTTTGGCATCAACTTAACGAGACAGAAACATCACTTGGCTTAAATAACAATATTTCAAATATTATTTTGTCCGAAACTATCTTGGCATATCATTATTTACGCCGAGTGTTATAAGATAGAAATTAGATTTGCATTTTTTTTTGGGCATGTAGCCACATGTTCGAAACTTGCCTTTTTCGTCAGGCAGAATTTGCTGTAAGGGTGAAAATTTCTGCAGTGAGCGAGCGAAGCGAGCGAACAAAACCTTCCGGGGCAGATCCGACTCGGATAGGTTAGGTTAGAAGACGAGCTTTGCTCCCGCCTTAGTCTTCGAGGTTATTTTTTTTTTAGCAACCTAGAAAGTACTCAGCTCAGTAACACAGTAACTAACGTACAGAATATTACTACTACCTCGATTATATTGAGAGGTTGTAATTATTCCTTCTCTGTTATGCTAAAACAGACTATGCCGATACTTTTTATGCACATCCAGATTATGCCTCATCATAAATAGGAGCATCGAAATTATGCTCGAATAATATTCGAACAACTCGAAATCTGCCACAAAGAAATATGCTAAAGTTGAGAATGCCACAACAGTTTCTGCACAAAGCCCATTATGACTACACTTTATGTTATTCATAAAAGTATTATACCACAACAGAGTGAACCTAATGGGAAAATGTTTATAAATAAACAATTTATTTCAAATAACTTTATGAGTATAGATTAATCTACTTGACGACTTTAGGAGGATAAAAATTCGAAATAAAAATCGTTATGAACATTGTAGGTAGAAGTATAATTTTTAGTAAGAAAAAAAGTATGATATAAAATTTTCGGAGTAATGATGATTATGAGTAAAAAACGGTATTAGTAAAAGGTATACCTTCTGGTCGAATAATCTTTTTCAGGCTATTCTATTTTGGCATACTTTTCTTCGCATAATTTGTATTAGCATAAATGTACTATCGCATAGTAATTATTTAGGCATACTACTTTGTTCGCATATTAAAGTTTTGTAATAATTTAACTTGGACTAATTTATATTTGCCTAATACATACTACGCATATTACTGTTTGGACTAATGGTTACTAGCCATATATATTTCGGAAACCATAATTTTAGTTCCCTATTTGAATAAAACACTTTTTCTTTGTTTAACATCAATTTTAAATCAATTTGTGTATTTTACATATTTTAGAATGTTCTTTTATTCTGTTGCGGGTCTCTTGAATCTAAAATATTAATATGCGTTTCTATCTAATTTCAAAGTAGGTATAGATAAATTAGGTTAGGTTAGGTTAGTTTGTTGTCCAGGCGCGAAGCGCCTAAACTACGCAGAAAAGGGGGTATGCGTCGCAGACCCCCGTCGACCTCACTATTGTTTCCATATTATTATATAAGTAGATTATACACACTTTATTTGCCATGTTGAAACAATCGGTTTTCCTTAATCGCTTACATTTTTTTATTACTCACTGTCACTTTTATTCATAAAACTAAATGTGAATCTACCGTCATTCTCCGTATACAGTAGAACGCCTGGATGCTTAGACAAGTTGCCAATCGCTAACGCTTAATCGTCAATCGTAAACGAAAGGCAGCTAACTGTAATAGCATGTCAATCATGACAGTTGGTAGTCTAATTTTAGGATTAACTACTTGTATGCATCGTGAAATGATGCGTAATAATTATTATGCAATTTTGTATTTATACTGTGTTATATTAGTTATTATGACGGGTATGCTTTTAGTGTGTATGCTTTTAAATATTATGCGTAAAAAAATATGCATAAACATGATTCGCCTTGTCAATATTTCGGCTAGAAGACATTATGCGTAACTATATTATTACAATCGTTAGTATGCATCCCAATAGTGAACCTTAGTAAAAATATTCGAAGAAAAAATTGTATAAGTGCCAATACGGACCCGGAAATGTTACTAAGGAACTGGATATTTAAAACTAATAAAGTGCATGGTTCCGAAGAATAGATTTCGATATCTCTCATAGTTTGTAACTTGGGGAAGTCAAAGAGCCGTGGCGGCACTGAAGTGTTGATTAATTTAAAAACAATACAACAAATACACACTAAGATTCTATTACTGACGTTGTGAATTCTAAAACATGAAAATTCATTTTTGAAGTACCTATCGAGTCTTGAGTAAATCAACAATAACACTGCCTATTATTACTCGACATTATCTGTATCTTAAAACTACCAATCAATTAAATCTTAAAGCAATCCTATTAAGGCTCACATTCGAATGATTCATTTGAAATTAAGCACACATTTAGATTAACTAATTGTCTGTCCTAAAACCCTTATAACAATAGACTCAAGGTTTAAATTCACTTGAATTGACGGCAAAATGGAGAAAACAATGGTGACAATTGGCTATTAATCTTACCCGACATCCATGGGTTCACTCACTGGTTGCCAGAGTATTAGCAAGGTAACCAGCACAGCATGGTCTTTTATTAGATGTAGTTCTTACCGATCTGTGGTTCAAATTAGAGTGGTGGCTGGAACTGACAGTTGGCAATGGTAATACGTGGTTCCTTTTGTTTGAGAGGGACCGTAGCATAGATAAGGGCCATTGTTTGTGCCCTGTCCATATCACGCTTAAGACGAGGATTAAAAATGTGTTATGGAAATGGTAATTTGCTTACGGATGGTGTGGCTCTTAACCTTTCGTACGCCTACCCTGCAACAAAATGCACAATATCTCTAATAGTCAATTTTTTTACTATTTAGATGAATTAATAACGCATATCTTAATCCTTTTATCATATATTTATTTTCAAAACTAATACATGATATAATTCGTCGGGGATAGTGAAACACCGCGTAACTAACGAATTCAATTAGAGTCAATTTGAGTGTCAATATTGTTTGATATTTAAACTATATCTGCTTTGGTAGTTACGCGTTATTGCACTATCCCGACAATATACAGAATGGTTACCGAGTCGTGATCCCAACTGTGAAAAACGTGTTACAAAGAAGGTCTTCCTGAACAAGGTTTCCCGTGGGACCTACGAGTATGTGAACAAACGTACTTTTTTTCGACTAGTGAAATTCGAGTTCATTAATATACATTTCTTCATACAAATCCTTTGCAAATGTGTTTACCCAATTATGAAACGATACTGGAAATTATGAATATTTCTGCACCGGATGACCTATGAATATCTCTATGAGAAACCTTGTTCAGAAAGACCATCTTAACACGTTTTTCACAGTAGAGATGACGACCCCGTAATCACCCTGTATACAGGGCGTCCCACGACTATAGCATATTAAATTATTATAGTTAGGGTATTTCGCTGAAAGAAGACTTAATGTTATTTTTAAAGGCAAATAAAACTGCATTCACTGTTTTTCAAGAAATTACTTGCTTCACCCAGAAATCGAACCAACTACGTTTTATTCAAATTTTGAATCAAATTTTCTTGTTTATTGTTTTAGTTTTAGATACTATGTTTCTTAAGAAATAACGTTATTTTTAATCCATTCTTTCGAAAGACATCTTAAATAACGAAAAAAAAATTTTCGTATTAAAGTAGGTTCTATGCCTAGAAAAAGCTAGAATTTTCAAAATAAAATAAAGTGTTCTTTCAGCGAAATATCCTGTCTACGATATTTAAGGTACTTTCCCTTCATGTCCCATAATCTTGGGACACAGTATACGTGTATTATTACAGACAAGCACGTCTGTCCGTCCATCTACATCCAAATACATTTGTCACGACGAGATAATCCTAGCCTTACCCTTAGGCACACTCACATTGGAGAAATTAAATGTAAACAGCGGAAATGTTACATTACGTAACTTCCTGCTTATCCTCGTTATTGTGACAAGCGTAGCTAGTGTAAGATTATTTTAAAATACATATATATTTACCGGAAGGCGAACCTCGTGGTACCAGTAATTGTTTTATCACAAAATTAGTACCGTAATGTCAACTGAAAAGACGATAACCTATATCTGATAATGACCCACCCCCAAACCGAAACATAGCAGTGCAAACACTGCTATTTAGCGGCAGGTTAACGGGTAGCTATCCGGGCGGACCCTGCACTAGGTCCTACCAGCAAAATTCTCCGATATATCCGGTGGCGAGTGTACAATAGGCTCAGTGACTACTTTTGTCATCTTTTACTAAAATCAAGGGTTACACTTGAAATACATTTATGTATGACAATCAATTTCATTTCCCAAAACAAATCAAAGTTAAAGTACGTTTGTTTAACAAGAACACATCATCAAAGGTCTTAATGAAGAATATGACGTCACATTAGCATAACGACTTGCCATGGTCTAATACACCCACTGATCAATGGAACCCACTAGAGGGAGCATTTGAAACTCGTTCACCGTCCCTCAGTAGCCATGCCATATCTTTGAACGTGTCGGTAAAAAGTTAGGTTTTTCTCAATACGTAAAGCTGGCCATCGCGCTCGCTCCGTTTTTCTCGATACCCATGTAAACCAGGCCAATATAATCATTGCGGGCGCGATAGAATGCATCACGTGTCGAGTAAAACCTAACGTATCCTTTACTTTCCAACATGGTAGGGCTACTGCGCTCTTAAACCTAATTAATATATTCAAGTTTATAATACTATGGTAAATCAACTTTTAAATGACTACTCTACTACTACCTCTCTTTGCGATGTTCCGGATTACAAAACCTCTCTGTGATAGCCAATAAAGCCACCCACGTAAAATATACTTTTAGTATACTGCTAAATACATTATGTGTTATTTAATCAAACCTTTACCATTACATTATCCAAAATCACTCAAATAATAAAAAAGTGCTACATTGTGTAGGTACATATATGTTTTTGAGCGGCCTGTTTATATTGTTCACAACTTCTATTAACGGCAAGTTAATTGTAAGTGTTTTATAATATTGATAATGGTAGGTCTATGAATCGTGATCTATGTACGCCGAACAGTAACAAAATTACAATTCGAGCCACGCTGTAATTAACTGTAATTCAGTGTAATCGTTGTAATTCGCCGGCTTAATGCCAATTTATGACACGTAAATGTAAACAAATGTATGCTAAATTCTGAGAGCAAGAAGCTAATGTGAGATTTATGGACGTACAAGTTATTTACAACAATTGAATGATGATTACTTGTGTATATATGTAGGAACTGAGAGATTTTAAAAGAGACATCAAATTTTGTACACTCAGGAACCATGTCGAAGTAACGTTATGAATCAGGTTGTAAGACATTTCAAACTAGTTTTTATTTTCCATTTTTTTTGTTTTGCTCCTGGCATGCCTTTGTATCGATGGAAAATGTTATCGCAATAGAAGAAATTTCGAAAACGGGCTACTTTCTTGTGTAATGGAATCAAAGAGAGTAAGAGTAGAAATTAATACAGACCACTCTACCTGCGACCACGGGTCAACGTCATGCCCGAAACGTCAGGATATAATTAAACGTAAGTTTACTCGATTAAGACCCGCTTGTCTTTAAAATATGAGTGATGATCGTAAACTTTTTTAATCAATATATAATGCAGCCATTTTGTGCTGCTGGAAATATTTTTCTTAGTTAAAACTACTTTTCATCATGCTTTAGGGACAAAATAATCCAAATTTTTCGAAAGCTAAAATACATTGTTTAAACAACCTTTTTCACTAGCACATGACAACGCCAAAAACTAAGAAACTAACATTCACTGCATAAAGTATGAGCAAGCGCTTCCGAGATTTATAGCGTGTCACATGCTTATGATATATTAATTGTTTGTCACGATGTATATTTCGTGGGAAGATAGATGGCGCTTTGCTCAATCCGAAAGTAGTTAACAAGATAACTTTCTAAGATTGATGTTTGTCATTATACATATAAGGTGGAAGTACTAGTACCCGACGCTGTACCAATACTCGTCATTATAGCTTAAGTTGCCATCGATAAGATAAAATCAACTAACAATTATTCATGCACTTTGACAGCTGACAGCTGTCATGTCAATACAAATGTGAATTTGCTGTTCCTTATTTAATTAATTATAATTAACTTTAGTATATATTTAGTGACATAATTTGATTATTTTGATTTATTAGTGACATATAAATACAGTGATACGTAAAAAGTGAAAATGGCTAAATCTAAAGTAAAAGATAACTGCAGTGACGACAAGCTGATGGCCGTTATTTTGAATTTAGAGAAGACTGTTTTTGAAATGAAACAAAAAATTGACGAAACATACGATATAATTGCACGACAACAAAAAGATTTAACACGACAGAAGGAACTAAATGCACAAATACTGTCAATTTTAGAAAAAAAGGACACTAACCTCAGCACAAAGGAGTAAACAATACACACACTGAATGATTCTGGCCCTGAAGCACTCACTTTTATTGATGTCTCTTCCCAAGAGAACCCCCAACACAGTGAAGAGTCCGTTTCAATAGCACAACCGGAAACTATTACTCCCACTCGCCCCCTAAAGGCCCTGCCAGTGAAAACTCAGAGGCTCCGGTCTCGTCCCCGTCGTAAGGTGCAGTCAGAGGCTCTCGCGGCCCAACCACTGGCCTCCCCTGACGACATCTCAGGAGTCCCAGCCATCAGTGCACCACGGCAGCTGCACCCGCTCCCCGTGTCGGCCGAGCGCGCTGCCGAGCGGGCACCGCCGGCTGCAGCACCAGCGAGACAGGCGCCGAGCTCTTCTGTGAAGACTCCAGCATCAGGCGTACCGGCCGCGCATCCGGCACCGGCTGCATCGGACGCGGTTCCAGCGGGGCGGCCACCAGGGCTACGGGCGGCGGCACCGTGGTCTGCTAGCCTGCACATCTTCAACCTCAGCGCTGAAACCACTCCTGACGAGGTGGTTAGTCACATAGAGTCCAGCATGTGCGTCAAGGTCGATAGGTGTGAGCAGCTAAAGGTCACACGAGGTCACTATTCGTCCTTTAAGGTGGATGTGCCGGCAAATAAAGTAGGTATAATCCGAAATCACAGACACTGGCCGCCTGGTGTTTCTATTAGGCACTTCATTACCGTGCAGCCAAAAAACTCCTTAGTGAGCAGCGCCGACCGACCGCCCCGTTAACTAAATTATCTAACTTTAAGATCATTCACCAAAATGTGCGATCGATTTGCGGCAAAACAGGGTTATTAGATTTATTACTGGACTCTAAAAAACCCGAAGTACTAGCGTGCAGTGAGACGTGGTGCAAAAACTATGAAATTGAAAGAGTGAGGTTAAGTTGTTACCGACTAGACGTGTGCGCCGCGCCGGCGTCACGCCGCCGCCGACCTTTTTTGCCACGCCGCCGCCGCCGACTAATGGTCGGCGTGAAATCGGCGTGGCCTTGACTGAATAACAAAGTTATTCTTATGGGCTAAATACTACACACTAAGCTTCGTATTTGCTTTATGTATTTATATAATGCTCTTATGTAGGGAATTTACTGTCAACCTATTAGTTGCTTTCGAGTATTATCACTCATTACCCGTAGGTTCTAAGGTTCGACAACTTCCAGCCTCCTGAACAAGCCGGTTTCGGTTTCTAAAAAAGCTTTAGCACCGTAAATCACATACACAAGCAACGTCAGGATATACAGGAGTTCGTGTTCGTGGTCTATGAAGCATTTGAATTGATCGAGACCTGGGGTGTACTACATTATCTTTAGCGGTAGCAAGTAGACTACTCATCATTGCGTTGATAACCGATTTCTGGGGTTTGTGACTTATCAACTCATCAATTTCTCTTTCACGATCTTCCACGAACCACTCCAATTTTACGCAGCGTGGATCACTTCAGCAACCCGAAAGTTGAGTGAGGTGCGGATCTGGTCTCTCCAGCGCATGGGGCTCCTTCCTCTCGACCTTTTCTTTCCAATCTTTCTTGTGGCAATAAGTGTGTCATATTTCCTGGCGGTGACATGGTGTCGTACAGTATTCAAACTAACATCAAAAAAATGTACATGAAATGTACGAAATTGTACGCTAATAAAAAAAAATGTACTACACGTACGAGACGAGAAAACGGTGTTAATCCGTCACGGCTAGGAAGCATACTTCCTGGCGGGGGCTATTTAAATTGGTTATGTTACGGCCGAGTTTTCAATGGGCATGTCAATGAGAAAATATGTACGAAAAATGTACGTTCTGGTACTAAAGTGTTTTTAGGTAGATCTATCTCATAGGTGCAAATTGAAATGTCACCGCCAGGAAGTATGACACCAATAAGTTATTGGAGTTCAGGTTTGCGAGCTATGTCTCCAAAGAACAACCAACCACAAACAATAGAACAAGTAAGCCCAAAAGGCTCAAACCATGACCTTTTAAATGCAATTCAGTTTATGTTCGGCTAGCCAATTTTTGACAGTTATTCTATGCAACTGACACATCGCGATTCAGTTCAGGTCCTAAACTGAATCGCATTAGGAGATCGTGGTAGCCCCCTAGTTCGTCTTAAAGGCCGGTATTCGAAATCCAGACGACAGACCATTGCAGCGACGATTAAGACAGGGAGATGTCTTGTCCCCAAAACTGTTTACTGTTGCTTTGGAAGATGTTTTCAAGATTTTGGACTGGAACGGGATGGGCTTGTCATCAACTTCGGTTCGCCGACTATAAAGTTATATTGGCTGAAACCATGAATAACCACCCAATGAATACCAGTGAGGCGAGCTGGTGCGCCTCTGTGCAGCCCTAAGTGGAGTTCGGCTTTCGACCTTCGCAAGGGACTGAAACGAATCCGAGGGCCACAGAGTGGCACACTAAACCATTGTGTAGCATGGGAGCGCTAGGGTCTGGCAGCTCGGCCTTCAGCCTCGTCACCTGCCGTGCCTCTGTGGGAAGCTCCAGGCCTTCATCCTTATGCCCTGGCCACGACATTGATCTAAGGCGACCGCGGCAGCGGCGAGCGGGGCGGCGAAAACGGTCTAAGCGGTGAGCATGCCACGACAACGGTCTAAGCGCCTAAGCGGTGAGCGAATGGGACGTAATCAAATGACGCAAAATGTCATTATCAAAAGTGACCCTTCAGTGTCTCGAAATTATTATTTATAAATTATTTTGTAAGCGATCCTATTTAATATACAATAATATTAAACTTACCGCTCTGATTCGGAAAATGTTTTTAATTTCTTCCCATAACAGTTTAACACCTGTTATGTAGATACTAGATAGATAACAATTAATGTAAATGTATTCGCTATGCCCATCAGGGTTCATGTTACATATGTTGTTCATGAGTGCAATTTAATAAATAAATAAATGATGATGGTTTTATTACATGTCGCAACTTGTGTTGCGAATGCTGTGCCATTCACAAGACAGGCCTATTTAAAATTTTACTTATAAACGCCTCTGTGTCCAAAATCGCGGAGCGAATAAAACAAAATATTTTGATCTTTAAAATTCCGCCCGATACGTGCCGCCGCTAAGACCGTTCGCGCCGCTCGAAGTCGTGGCATGGCTCAAACCGCCAGTGCGTTTAATCTCGCCGCCCGCCGCGCCGCTGGTTGCCTTAGCCGGTCGCGCAAGTAAATTCGCGCGCGATTTAGCCCACAGCGAATTGTCGTGGCATGCTTCCTTAGCGGTCTTGATTTTGTTTAATTCGCTCGCCGCTGGTCGCCTTAGCCAGTCGCCTTAGACCGATGTCGTGGCCAGGGCATTACGCGAAACTGGGCCTTCGCTATCTATTTAGATACGTGTTTGCGCGCCTCTGCGTGAGATGGGTCTGCGGCCTTCGCTGGCTTTAAGACGGTTGGGAAGCGTAATTGTATCGGAGCCCATTGAAATCGTGACACTCCAGGCCTTCGGCCTTCGCGGGTTTGACGCCTCGCCATCGGGTCTTCGGCCCTCAGGTTTGGCTTATTTAGATACTAGAGCAGTTAATAGATCTTATTGTGACGAAGACTGTTAAAACTGTTAAAAGTTTAAAAGATGTACGTTTAAATGGAGAATTTTGTAGTTGTAAAACATGGTTATCATTTTTTTTGCATATTCAAATGTAGTTAAAATGTAAACTGAACAACTATTATTTCAGCGTTAAGTCTAAATAAGGCCAAACACCATAACTTAATGAAAATAAAACAAGCTTGAGAAGAAGCATCTAGCGGGCCAGCAAGGCGGTGGCAACTGACAGGTTACTGCTGGTCTCCTGTTCGTTGCCGCTGCGATTTGGGCTCTACTTTTCACTTACAATCAGGGGGAGTGGAGCCACTTTGTTGTGCCAATATAAAAAAAAACATTCATGTATTTGCATTATGCGCATTATGCGAAGTATCCAGATCCGCTGATTTTCGATATCCGCATATTCCGAATCCTGAAAATCGACGGATGTTGCAAACCCTAGTTGAGAGCCGCAGAACTGGAAGCACCAACGTAGCTAAAAAATCGATGAACTGAAGTGGCAGTGGGCTGGACATACATTACTCGCAAAACTACCGGTGGGGCAAGTGATTTTTTAGTGGCAAGCATATACTGGACACTGGACGCAGCATAGGATGCCTCCCAATATGATGGACCGATCACCTGGTAAAGATAGGTGGAATCCAACGGACGTGGACTGCGCCCTATTTATCCTTATGGCATGCTATGATAGGGGATTTGGGAGACGTAATATGAATAGGGCTAGTCCAAACCCAGTTAGGTACTGTTGAAAATATTATGTTAGGACATGGTGGGAAGAGAAAACTGATATCTACTGATCAGATGTTGGATAAGGTGGTCAGTGGTGATGTTTGGTGAACATTTTATATTTTATTTATCTAAACTATAACGAAGATACTATCGAATTCCGCTATTTTTATTCATGTGACCTTGACGCCGATTTCACGCCGAAATCACGCCGCCGCCGCCGACTTTTCAGCAAACGCCGCCGCCGATCATTTTTAGATCGGCGCACACGTCTATTACCGACTCGCAAATAGCTACTGTCGCAAAACGATAGCACATGGCGGGGTCGCGCTGTTCACACGGGATGATATTGTTTATCGGCAGCGAAACGATTTACAAAGCCTGGCGATTGAGTTCGACTTTGAATTCACCGCAATTGAAATTTGTAATTTAAATTTAATTATTATTGTATTATATCGCACCGGAAATGGTAATTTTGACATGTATTTGAATAATTTAGAATTATTATTAGATAAGCTAACAAATGAGGACAAGAAATTTGTTTTAGTCGGAGATCAAAATGTCGATTTTTCATCTGATAACATTCTGAGACGGCGAGTAGACGAAATCCTTCGAAGCTACATGTGCGAAAATTGTATCTCGTTTCCGACCCGTGTGACAGCGCACAGTGCAACTAGCATTGACTGCGCGCTGGCGCCGCGCGGGTGGCGGGGCGTCGCGGCCGCGCCGCTCGACACCCCCATCAGCGACCACAGCGCCCAGCTGATCACCTTGCCCACGGATCAGCCAACTAAACACATAAACGCTAACTCATACATCCAAAAGCGACTATATACAGACCAATCATTATTAACGTTTTATATAGACATTGAGAAATTTAATTGGAATTTTATATTTGACAAAATGCTCTCTATTGACGATAAATTTAATAAATTATTTAACATTCTAAAATATTACATTGACATCCATTTTCCGACTAAAAATATATTAATTAAGAAACGTAAACAGGTCCCATGGCTGACAGAAACACTCTCGAATCTTATTGTTAACTACAATGACCTGACTGAAATGAAGCGTCAGTATCCGGAACTCGAAACACTCTCGGATTGCATTACTCATCAGGCAGATCGTATAAAATGCGAAACCCTGTCGGCACGACGAGAGTATTATGCAAACCGTATCGTCGAGAGTAAAAACCCTTCAAAGGAAATGTGGCGAGTTATCAACCAGGAAGCGTCCACAAAACAGTCACAACAAAATATCACACTCAAGGATGTCAGGGGGAAAAACATACCACCTCAAGAAGTGCCAGAACACTTGAACCAACATTTTCTCACTGTAGCTTCGAAGTTTAAATTAAATACTAACAAATCGGACTCTGTACAGTACCTAAAACAACACTTACGCAACACAAATACACCTCACCTAGTATTACAGACTATTACGGTAACTGACCTATATCGTACGTTGCGGTCCATGATTAAAAAAAATACGACCTTGGATATATACGACATTTCACTGAACATACTCGAGTGTATTTGGCCAGTCGTTGCAGGGCTACTCGTAGAACATATAAACACGATGTTCACTTGCGGAGTGTACCCTAGCGTACTAAAATGCACACGAGTATGTCCAGTGTATAAAGGGAAAGGTGAAAAAAGCGCTGTAGATAACTACAGACCAATTACAATTGTGCCAAATATCTCCAAAATCGTTGAGTCTATATTATCTGCCACTTTAATGTACCATCTAGAATCAAATGACTTACTGACAGACAGACAATTTGCATACAGAAAAAACAGGTCCACAACAACAGCTGCGTATCAGATATACGACACAATAACGACCGCGTTGGAAACAAAGGAGAAGGTAGCAGGGCTATTCTGCGATTTATCGAAAGCGTTCGATGTAATAAGTCATGAACTGTTATTGGAAAAGATACGTCACTACGGAATCACGAATGCCGTTCATGACTTATTTGCATCGTTCCTTCGCGATAGAAAGCAGACGGTAGAGGTGAAAATGGAGGTGTCGGGTGGAAACATCAAAAGCATAAAATCCGAGGCAGGTGTATTAAAACAAGGAATACCCCAAGGTTCGGCGCTCGGAAATACCCTGTTTTTGATGTTTGTAAACGATCTACCTACCTCTGTGCCCGAAGGTAAGATGGTGCTGTTTGCTGATGATACCACCGTGATAGTCACCGCACAAACGCATCAACAGCTGGAAAACAACTTATCAAAAGCATCCGACCAGCTTCACGAGTGGTTCTCGGCAAACGGTCTCATACTAAATACTTCTAAATCCAATGTCATGTTATTTTCAGCTGGACACACCACACACATGCCACTGATACAGAGTCCGATACCGATTTGCGACTCGTGCAGGTTCCTCGGATTCACTATTGACGCCAAGTTGAATTGGAAAGAGCACGTAGACAATTTGTGTAACAGGTTGGGTGGTGCCATATTCGCACTGCGCAAGCTGAAACCAATTGTCTCCAATAATGCTTTAATGCAAATATATTACGCATACTTTTTTTCTATAATTAGTTATGGCATCATTTTGTACGGCAATTCAACTCATTCCGACCGATTATTTATACTTCAAAAACGGGCCGTACGAATATTGGCAGGCGTGAATCAGAGGCACTCGTGCAGAGAACTTTTTAAAAAACTTAACATAATGACCTACTACTCGCTATACTTGTACGAGATCATAATATTTACGCGTAGAAATATTCACCTATTTAAACGGTCGAATATGGCAGGCAGAATAACCCGTCAGACGGGGCGACTACTGCCCGTGCCGCGGCGTCTAGCGTTACTCGATCGATAAGAGCCCGCGAGTAATAGGTCCATCGCTGTATGAACGTCTACCCGCCGATATCAGAAATGTAAACTCTGACGACATATTTGAAAAACGAGCAAAAGAATTCTTTTTGACGAATTCATTGTATTCCGTAAGGGAATACATCGAAAAATATACTTATTAAAATATATTTATTATTATACATAATATTGACATTGTTGCAATCTAGTTTAGACATTTTAATTTTAAATTGAATATATTGTAATTTTATTGTTTTTTATACACTTGACGATCTTTTTGTGAATTTAATTATGCATTGATGTTTAGATTTTGTTTTATTATTATTATTTTATATACATTTGACGATCTTTTTGTGAATTTGTGCTATTTGTTAACAAATGACATGTAATTTTCATTAAGAAATAAATAAATCTATCTATCTATCTGCATTTTTAAGGCCGTAAACAATACCTATGTTATAAAAAAGTGGGAGAAGGGGGACAATTTTGAAAATAAAAATGGCCCTTTTATTCGTAGATTAAATAAGATATTTCGTATAAATACTTAATTCCATCAATTCGAATCTCTTTCTGAAACAAAAATTATTACCAAGAAATAGAAAAAGTCGCAACAAAAAGTTTGAAATTAAATTTTTACTTAACCCAATTAGGTGGTTAAAGACATCAAATATTTAAGGCTTCCTAGCATGCTTCCTACAAAGGTTATTCCAAAAACCAAATTAAGAAAGACCAGCTGCCATAGAACACGAATGATAAATGGCAAGTGAAATTTAAATCTTTTTTCGAACTATCAAAACAATCACCATTATGAAGTTTTAGGAAATACACAAAAGTGACTTCACGTTTGTATACTGCCAAATGACCTACTCTTATAAGTTATTAAATAGAAGTTCTGTACAAAAATTAATGCAATCTACATTTTAGTAATAATTTATTCTTGGATTATATCGCGCACAATGTAAAATTATGTATTTTGACTAGAGTCATCATCCCTATTATTAGGATTTGAAAATGAAAAATGAAAAAGGTTTATTGTACTAAAAGCAACATTTCAGTAATGTTAACGCCTGGTAACACTGGCACCGGCGTTGACCAATCCAGACGACCGTCGGTAGCGAATCAGACGGCTCCGAGAGCGCGGCAACAGCGCCCAGGTTGCGCGCACACGACACCACACGCAGCGGTGCACCGAGACTATAAATCCTCTTTCCTTCTAACCACTGATGCCGCCGCACGTGTCCTAGACTAAAAATAAGAACCTTATTACCGATTGTACCTTATCGACCCCGTGTCCTGAGCAATGAGCAAGGAAGCCCTGCTGATTTGAAAATCAAATATACACAGGTTGAGAAGCTTGGTGAGAGCTGTATGGACCGCAATGCTACCTCGAGATAACGTCCATCGGAGTTGGGTTAAGTTCTACAGTATATGGGTGCTCGCAAGTTTGGCTCGTCATGGCACTACTACGGTTTCTAGCTCATCGACTTTGGCATGTATTCATAATCAGGGCCCGTAATTTTCATGCCGTTGACATCAGTTTGACGTCACGCTCCATATAGGGTGATTCCAAATAGTTTTATTCATAATCATCATCATCAGCTAGCTAGATGTTAGTCCACTGCTGGACGTATTAACTATGCGTATAGACGCATTAGGAGGTAAATGCCCATAATCGCCACGCTGGGCAAGCGGATTAGCGATCGCAGTAATGTGTCCACTATGATGACGCTGACTATGATCAATCTTGTAAAATGGTCAGTGACACTTCAATCCCTTAGTCGACTCTTACGACACATCTATTATTTGACATAGTTTTTAATATTAGCCTTGACATTACCA
This sequence comes from Thaumatotibia leucotreta, assembly GCA_025490895.1. Classification (NCBI taxonomy): domain Eukaryota; kingdom Metazoa; phylum Arthropoda; class Insecta; order Lepidoptera; family Tortricidae; genus Thaumatotibia; species Thaumatotibia leucotreta. The sequence continues at coordinate 30,307 of JALPQI010009900.1, read as the reverse complement.
GACATGTAATGTCGTATTTTGTAAAATTATATTTGCATGCATTCTTATGTTTTACTGCAAATAAACTGAATTGATTGATTGATTGATTGATTGACACCCGCAGGAGGAGTAGGGGTGGTGACAAATGTATTCTTACTGCCGTCACTACACGGCATAATAGTTACGGCGTAATAGTTTTATTGTTCTTTATAAATCATTAGTCGTCAATCATTTTAATCATGTACAAATGACTTCAAAAGTAGTATATTTACACGTGAAATAAATATTATCTGCTTAATACGTGCTTTACGTTAAAGAGGAATTCGGTATTTTACGTAATTATTGAAATGTGTTAACAATGTAATTTACTAAAATGTACCTATGTGTAAAAACAAATCAAATAGTTTTATTTATGTTTCACGTATCAAGTAGGTATTATTACTATCACGTGTAAATAGACTACTTTTGAAGTTATTTGTACATGATTCAAATGATTGACGACTAATGATTAATAATTAACAATAAAACTATTTGGGATCACCCTAAATGGAACGTCAAATTGATGTCATCGGCATGAACATTACGGGTTCTGTTCATAATAGGGATTATGACTGTAGTTAAATATCTAGCAAACGGATTACTCACGTAATTTAAGTCAATAGGTAATTACTCGACATGTTTCGATCCATTTAGATGATCCTCGTCATGAAGTACCCGCGACCAAGGCACGACGTGTACACTAAAAGCCGTGTCGACTTAAATTACGTGAGTAACCCGTTTGCTAAATATTTAAATATATTTGAGCCTCACGTTCGTTATAATTCTGAGACTAGTTAAAATAAATTATCTCACATTATGCACGATATGTCGTGTATATGAAGAAATCATTATTATATTTTAAATACAAACGGGTCTTAAATCGCGTAAACATACGTTTAATTATATCTCCATACGATACGAACATATAACTTACGTTTATCTTTAAAATATGAGTGATAATCGTGAAAGTTTAAATCAATTAATTATTATTAAAATGTAGATTACAGTATTTTTTATACAGAACTTCTATTTAATAAAGAAGAACTTAAAATAGGTCGTTTGGCAGTATACAAATGTGACATCACATTTGTGTATTTTATATAAAACTTCATAGTGGTGCTCGTTTTGACAGTTCCAATAAAGACGTTGATTTGACTTGGCATTCATCCTGAATTTATCCTGCACCCTCTGCTAACACGATTAGTGACTCACCATGGCAATGCTAGGATGTTGTAAATTTTAATGCTATAAAACTGTGGTTTTAAGAGTGACCAAGAGAACGCACCCATCTCACCCGCTCTTTTATCACTATCTTATAAATCGTTCAAAAGTTAAGTGATTAGCGATCGAGTTACCACCGCTATCGAGTTCCCGCGTTACCGCAACTCGGCTAAAAGCAGTTGAAACTGCCAGTCACCCTCGCGCTGATTAATATTGAAACCATAATGACTAGTGTTTTTGTCCGTCTGCCTTCGTATTCTCTCAGCTAGTTACGCTTTCCAATATTGTGAGTGGCTTGAACTTCTCCTACGAACAAATTAAACGTACTAAATGAGCTTTCAAAAACGATCCTGAAATTTTTTTGACAAGTGCCAGTCTTCAATACATCGCTAAAGAATTTTTATATTGTCCTATGGTTCATTGGGGTAAGGTATAGTAGATTACATGCCAAGGCCGTTTAAGTGGGAAATGTGTAGCATGATGTGTAATCTTAACAAACCTGTGATACGAGGCTTTCCCATTTAACGGCCGAGGTGTGTATATTATTTTTCTGCACATCGGAGCTGTCAGGCGGCAACTTAGTTTAGCGCAGCGGCCGGCAAAGGGCTGTTTGCCGGCCGGATTTATATTTTACCCTATAGTTCGTTGGGGTAAGATGAAACAGTTTCCAGAATGGGGAAAGATAAAAAGTAAAAGAGGTAGCCTAATATAGAGCCGCCTACGGGTATGTAGGTACGCCTACAATTTTGCATATGAGCATAGAATTGCTGAGCCCATTTTACTGCCGAAAGGGATTTTTTAAATACCTATAAAACTAATCTTGGGACTATGATTGACTAGTTCTACAATAAAAGCCAAAACATTGCTTCGTAGATAGATTTACCCAAAAATCATTCACCAAAAATCGGGACATGACAGACATTTTTGTATATATTTTACACATAAAATGTCATTGTATATATCACGTGCTCGGAGCAAAATAGATTTAATCTTAAAAGCTAGACAGATCCTTATAGGCTGGATAACTTTGGCTGATTAAGACAAAAAGATTTTTAAATGATTTTGTCGATTTAAAAGTAAAAATTCGTTTAAAACTTTCCTATCTAGGTATCTTACTACATTTAACATTTAACATTGACATAATGTAAATATACTTACGTATGCAGTAGGTCATTAAAATAAATCATGTAGTACTGATTCAATTTAACAGCAATAGTTAAAATTATTATTCCAATGATTGCGATATCATTCATGTTCTAAATAAATTATGTAAACATGCTAAATATTAAATTATAATTATTAAAAATATGTGGGTCTACAATTTGAATAATTTACGTAAATTGTTTTACATTAATAGTCACTAGCCGTTAACATAATCTGATTATCATTGACACTGACTCGAGATCCTCTTGTTATTTTACAATTCCAGTATTTAGAGAGCTTTAACGATGCTTTCCTTCTGCAGCTGTTTTTTCGCTTAAGAATTTACCGCTTTAGAGCTGAAAAGAATCTAAGAAGGTAGAAATTCTTGTTAAAATGCAGCTACAAGCAGCGAAACCGTAACTCGGATTAGATAATTATTGTGCTAACGTGTTTACTAACATTAAACATAATCATGATTTGAACTTACACGATTTTTTATAATATTTTAACAAGTTTGTTAAATATCTAGCGGGCCACCAAGGCGATAGCAATTAACAGGTTAATGCTGGGTGCTTAGACAAGTTGCCAATCGCTAACGCTTAATCGTCAATCATAAGCAAAAGGCAGCTAACTGTCTTTGTCGCACTAATACGAAAGAGTGACAGAGAGGGAAAACTACGATACACTACTAAGCGCCATCGATTGGCAACTTGGCTAAGCATCCTGGTCACCCGTTCGTTGCTGCCGCGATTTGGGCACTACTTTTCACTTACGATCAGGTGGAGTGGAGCCCTTTTGTTGTGCCAAAATAAAAAAAATCTGTTTTGGGCATGACGTTACTAAGAGACTAATAAATATAAGTACGAGGTTAACTTAGTTTCGTTTCTTCTTATGAATCACTCCTTTATGTTTAGTATTTTAACTGTACTGCTGTGTGTCCCAATACTAGTACAGTCGAGTTCATGAATAATATACACATTTCTTAACCTTAATGCACTGAGTTAAGGTGTAAAATTGTGTATTTATGAACTTGACTGTAACATAAATAATTGCGAAAATTATAAGTTGTCACATGGTACAATATAATTCGGATCGGTCGCGCAATGGCCAAAGAAAATTACGTCCAACAGTCATCTATCTCTCTACTTATTTATGAAATAATATATGCATTCGGTGATTAGGGATCACCCTAAGTACTATGTACATTCAACATCATAGACTTGAAACTATTGCCTGTCTATTACCTACCATTGCATGCCTAATCTACTGAAACAATTTTCATAAAAAACGTTAAGTCTTATTTTAGTGGTAATATATTATGTCTGTAAATATAATTAAACGGTTAAACTCCTCTGTATTTAGTCATAATTCGCGACATGTTTAGGAGAGCCTGTATGCTTAGCACATGATTGGTATGTCAGTATGTCGCCGCGAGATAGATTCACCATCTTTTACTAACTATATGAATAAAAGAGGGATGCATAGTCTATCTCGCGGGGACATATTGTCGCACTAAACCTGTGCTAAGCCTACTGAATACGTATCGCGCGCGTGACGTGTTTGAACGGGCTCTGTGCTTGATAGTGGAGACCTAGGTCCTCTGAAACATGTCGCGCGTAGTGACTAAATACACATGAATTTACCTGTTTAATTATATTTGTAGGTATAATGTCTCACTGTACTTTAGTTCAATTATTTTTTCTACCGGTTATAAAGTGGAATAATCACGAAAATCTTCGAATATCTACCGGAATCACAACCGCGATTATTTGCATACCGAGAACAATCGGCACGAGTATTTCTCGAATCTGAGTAATTCTCGAATGCTATTCAAGTCGACAGCTAGAGCTGCTATTACCATCGGTTAAGAGTGTTCTGATCCAAACCAGTTTTATTGCAAGTATGGCAAAAGTAATAAAAACGTACCTGTTTCATGTAAGAAAAAATAAAGATGAATCCGCTTGCCCAGCGTGGCGATTATGGGTATTTACCTCCTAATGCATTTATACGCATAGTTAATAGGAGAGGCCTGCGTCCAGCAGTTGACTATCATAGGCTGATGATGATACAAAAAATACCGGTATTCCAGCCAATCGGCAGGAACGGTATAATCGGCAAGCGATGACAACAACAGCGATGATTGGATTAAGTGGCACGGCTGACGTAAGAGGTGTCATATCGAATTGTATGCCGGATTATTTCAACTATCTGCCCGAATTTTCGGGTTTTCGAAATTGAAATCTATAAATCGGTCATGTTTGGTGTAAGCTCTTAAAATATTCATACCTTTAGGTATTCGTTGGTTCTTTGTTGAATCAGTATTTGTATTGATATAATAGCGGTGTGAGCTATTTAATAAATAATAAATATCTTGGAACATCTGACACAAAATATATATCACAATAGATAGATGACATTAATGCGATCGCCAATCCACTTGCCTAGCGTGGCGATCATGAGCATTTACCTCCTTATGCGTTTATACGCATAGTCAATAGGAAAGGCCTACGTCCAGCAGTGGACTATCATAGGCTGATGATGAATAGATAGATGCAATATAGAAAATACATAGACAGCCGCGACCAAGGAACACATATCTGTGATAAATGAATAAGTACACAAATACTGCCCTCGCCTGGATTAGAACTCGTGAAAATTAAGTCAATTTACCGAAGATCGACCCATCCCCATGGTCACCAGTGGAGCGGGTTAGTATGAAGGACTTTGAAAAAAAAAATGGGGACTCGGGACCCTCATGAACCTCAGGTGTCTACTGCAAACGCCGCAAATACGTAGCTCTCACGAGGTTCTAAAAATAGCATGCACAAAATTTACTCTCACAGTTTATTCGTTTATTCAACAGAGGAGATACTTTTTAAAACTACCGAATACATTCAAAATTCTGCACAAGTCTGTCATCATTTCGCTTTAAAACTACATCCTTCGCATTTTAAAATCCTCGCAAATCCCACAAAGAAACTGAATTACTGCAACTCTAGGAGCAGAACTAATTTCGTAAATATTTTATTCCCTGACAGAGGACTGATCCTCTTACAACTTAATCTGCTTGTGGACAAAACACTAACACGCTGTATACGAATAAATGTATAGTGTACCTACTAGCTACACTGTAGATTTGCAGTAGGTATACAGGGTGCGCGTTCCAGTGAGTTCATAAAGTTGGATAAGAGCGATTTTTTTAAGGAAATGGAATTTATTTTGGATTAAAAGTTCACTATATTTGTAAGCTTATAAAAGATCTAGTGATTTTTGATCACTTTTATTTCCATGTTTCTGTTTAGATGACGTGAAGTTATTTAGGAAGATTAATATTTATACCTTTAATTTATATTGTATTTTTTAGTTTTATGCTCATTGCCGACAAATGTCTGTTTTTGTTTATGACGTGACGTTATTTAGGAAGATTAATTATACCTTTAATTTATATTGTATTTTTTAGTTTTATGCTCATTGCCGACATATGTTTGTTTTTGTTTAGTATTAATTTTACGCTACTCCGTATTTTTTACTAATGTATACGTGATAAAATCTCTAGTGGCAACTTCATTGATTTATGCATTAATCAGTGTGATTATGTTTAAAAATAATTGCATAATTTGTGCCCAAAAAAGCATTAAAACATTAAAACGATTTAGTTAGATGACGATATATATATACTCGTCATAGATATATACTTAAATACATACACAGCCATGAGCAAGGAACGCCCACGTTCGGATTCGAACCAGGAACCTCCAGCCTCGTAGGCAGGGTCACTACCAACTAGGCTAGGGAGTCTGACAATTATATGGTGTTATTTAAAATAGGTACTATGTCAATCAAAATTGGAACGTTGTTTAACATGCAAACATTCTGTACTTTCACAGATCTCCCTTTTCATTTGTCATCCTGTATATTTTACACACATACGCAGTATGAATATGATATGTGTGCAGAGGATTTGGGATAGCTCGCCCGTTTTGTTATCATTGTTACGGTATCAAGCTCGTATCGCTTTTGTATTGTGTTTTAGTCTGTATTATATGTCGTATTTATTTATAGGTATAATTTAATATTTCGCACAACTAGATCAAAACAGTATTTACTTATGGATAAATATTTGAGTCACTTTTATTGACACGGAATTTAAATTGTTGCGCATTGCATTGCTATTTGGTGGAAAAAGAGGTTTTGCTACAACTTACTTCAACGTGATAAACGCAATTTCTGGTGGCTTAATATGGTCCAGCGTTTGCTGTTTATCGTGCTCGTCTCTTTCGCGCTTGCGTGTGTCAGAACGTGATGGCAATTGCAATAAACGATAAACTCGGGATCATAGTATGCCACCAGGCTACTATTTCACCAATTGTAAAAAAATACTATTTCTCATATCGTCAGCGTCCAAAGGCTCGATTACTATCGGACGGGCTATGCGTTTGTTTGCCACCAACGTGAAATGAATTTTGAACTTTAATAAATTAGTAAGAAATGACTACATTCTTGCGGAGTAAAATTATAACTGTCTTAAGAAACACAGCAATTGTAGCAAAATTCCGAAGGCCGAACCTCATGTCAAGAATTAGCGAAAATGCTTCTAAATCTTGTGACAATTGTCGGAAAATAAAAAATAGTTGATCAACGATGTAGTTTTTTTAAATAATTCCATGGTGGCAAACAAGCACGTGAAGGTCGTAGGAGTCCGCTGGATGCGGGTGGCACAAGACCGGCCATTGTGGCAATCTTTGGGGCAGGCCTATGTTCAGCAGTAGACGTCTTTCGGCTGATATGATCAAGACGACGATGATGATCAAACAAACACGTAGACCATCCAATAGTAAACTATAATAGCCTGCGGTGGCCTGTGACGTCAGTAAAAGTTATATTTTACAATTGTCGCACCTGTCACAATGGTAAAATAGGGCCCAAGCGGGATTTCCACTTGTAGATGTCTATCGTACGACAAATTACCGAAATACCTGCGGCTCAACCCTATAATTACCCTTTAACTTGTAGAAGGTAATAAGAATACGGTAATTTAAAGGACTTACGATGTTTTGGTTTTGGTTTGTATTCGTGGACGTAGAAAGCGCGTGACTACAATAATTTAAACGGAAATGGCCGTCGGTTTTTGTTTAGATTGCGATTAATCTTTGGAAATAAATATGTTAAGTGTACAGCCTTGTGGTGACGGCAGTAAGAATACATTTTGTCACCACCCCAACTCTTCCCGCGGGAGTCGTAAGAGTCGACTAATGGATTGAAGTGTCATGGACCATTCTTCGATTTGATTGATGACGGGCAGCAGCGTCATCATAGTGGACACATTACTGCGATTGCCAATCCGCTTGCCCAGCGTGGTGATTATGGGCATTTACCTCTTAATGCGTCTACACGCATAGTTAGCAGGAGCCTACGTCCAGAAAATATGGACTGAGATAGGCTGATGATGTGAAATGTACATTCCGTGAGCTATTAGACTAACTTACGGTTTTTTACCTGTCTCGCTTGCTCTTTTTGCATACCTATATTAGGCGAGCGAGACAGCTATAGAACCAAGGGTTTTTCCTAACAGTTTATAATCAGGGTATAGACAATAAATGGACATCATTGTTCGCAGTGATGTGAAGTAGACTCTAAAGTTTTTTAAATGATTAAACAGTTAATAGTTTTCTAAAAATTACTTGTATAACCAGGTACTAAAATAGTCATATACTTTATTAAAGAAAAAAGAACTACCACCGATTTCTCCAAGATCCCAGTCAGACCCTGAATTTGGTGTCAACGGGTCTATCTTGGTTTGTTTTGAAGTTAAAAAAAATAAGTATCGGAATCAGTTGCCGTGATATTCGTCCATTTATCTTGCACATGCTTAATGCAAAAAGACATGGTTTTCTCATTCCAGATCCCATTGAAAAAACTAGACCAAATTAAAATGGGACCTATCGGAAAACATCAGCTTCCAAATAAAAAAATAATCCTCAAAATCCATTTTCTCTGACGAAAGTGTTGAAGTAACAAATACAAATAATTTATTCGTGGCAAATATAACAAGCATGTTAGGACAAGACAAAACAGACAGATTCAGCACTTAATATTATACCACGAAATTGACTCGCCTCAGCATAATGTCGACCCGAAAGCCAACGCTGATCTTCCGGCGAGCTCATTTTTGGCCACGATAACAAACATTAAAAAAATTAAGTCAAAATGAGAACCTTTTCCTTTTTTTAAAGTCAGTTGAAAATAAGTAAAATAGCAATGGCCGTCGTAAAATAAATATGGCGTGACGTCACGCTCCGTTTACGCCGGTGTTTCCAGCTTTAAAGCTAATCGGGTGAAACATGCCACGTCAAATTTAATGAGTGTAATTATCGTTGAAATGGTTCATTTTAATGTAAACTAATACACGGTCAAGTTCAAAGCCGTTTTATCCGTGTTTTAATGTGTATACTATGACAGGTATGCCACTGTGAAACAGATTATAGCAAAACAAAAAAAAGTGCTTTGTCCAAAATATATCGTCAATTATTATGGGAGAGTGCTGTACTTATTTTTTTATTAATTAATCCTTTTTTTAAGAAAAAAAAAACTTTTTTTTAATCTTGTAGTTTTTTATTAATAATAAAATTATGTCATGCATATTTTGTTGTGTTTAATAGCTAATGCTCTTCTTATTTAAATATAATATATCATTTATTATAAAAAATGTACACAATAACCGCTTCTGAGTAATATCGGCATAAAATCAGGACGAATGGCGTACGCGAAGAGAGACTTATGCTCAGCAGCGAGCGCTCACGGGCTAATGGTGATGATGACCCAACCCTAAAATTAAACCACATCGTATTTAGTCAACTGAATTCAATCATAAACTCCATAACATCTAAATTCAATGATACATTACCAATCGCTACAGCTACGAAGTTTCGTAGCTCGTAGCGCTCGTAGGCACTGGTCTCACCGCGAGCTACTAAGCTATGAACTATCGGCTATAAACACAAACAACAGATACGCACTCCCATGTAAATAAAAGAGACACGGCGATACTCGCCCAGCTATCAGCTGGGTCTAAATTCATTTCGTTGTCTTGTTTCATATCATTCTGTCACGCTTTTAGTTGCTGTTTCGACTCGGTATTTAAAAAAATCCGGTGTACTTGTATTTCGTTTTCACGCTAGATTTTAAGGGCATTTCTCCGAGCGTTTCAACCGCCAAGACTTCGGTGGCAGCCTTATCACACGAATCCCGTGAGAGAAGCAATATTGGTAGACGTAGTTGACAAATACCAAGATATAAAAAAAAGAGATACCCACGGAAATCGGGAAATGATGTAGCTACCGAAGTCACGGTGGTTGAAACGCTTGGAAGAATGCCCTTAATCCATACATCAGAAGTTAAAAACAAATCATCATCTCGTACAAAAATCACCACTGCGTCACGTTTTTTAGGCACACAAAATAAGGCAACGAAAATATTTTTGACCCAGCTATCACCGCCGGGCGAGTATCGCCGTGTCTCTTTTATTTACACGGTAGTGCGTATCTTTTGTTCGTGTTTATAGCCGATAGTTCATAGCTTAGTAGCTCGCGGTGAGACCAGTGCCGTAGCTCGTAGCGCTCGTAGCCCGAGCTACGCTCGTAGCAGCGTAATGAATAGTGTGTCTGTGTCAGGCTGAATCGATAGTTGCGAATGGCAACTCATCCTGCGGGCGCGGTGTGGTATGATGGTGGCTGATTTTCATTTAAGAGCTTTTTCACTTATTGGGACAGCCAATTAGCGTGAAATTAAAATAGTACAATACGACACAAGTGCGAAAAATATGAAATTCGAAACGAGTGGCGATGTTTTAAATCGACACGAGTTACGGATTTCTTTTTTGCACGTGTCTCGTACGACGTTTTTAGTACAAATTTAATGACCATCCGACGTAAAATGACCCACTTCTCGCATTAGAGCCTAAAAAGGCACCATCTTTACTAAAAAACCTTAAATGCAGTCATATTCGTAACAACAATGAAGTACTAAATAACTCGGTTTTGATATTAATTTACACACTTTTAGCGAAATTATAATATAAAAACGCCGATCAAGTTTAAATTCCTAAATATATCGTACTTAATTGTCGTTACAAGGCTGACTGAAATCAAGCTTTTTTTTTAATTTCACGCTAATTGGTGGTTCCTAAAAGTAAAAATGTCCTTAAAGACAAATTTTTAATCGACTCCGAAAAGGGAGGTTCTCAATAAGATAGAGATATCTCCGAGAATCAGAGTTTTTTTTTTATCATACATGTATAATCCCGAGATGGTTCCGTTGGCACCAAGTCGGGGTCTGAGTCAGGATCTTGAAATAATCTGTTGAAGTGAGCGATTACCGCGAACATCATAATCCAAAAATTCTCAATAAATTGAAAGAGATAAATCCCTAAAATTCACGAATTTATATGTTCGCTGGTGTAGGCCAGTTTTTTTAATTATTATGTTGTGGTTATCTACAGTATTATGAATTTCATGAGATTATTATTCGGCGCCACTCAAGAACCTTCCCGTGGCGGCCACGTACCGGAAGGCGTAGCGTGGGTAGATCCCACAAGGTGGACTGATGACCTGGTGAAGGTCGCAGGAGTCCGCTGGATGCGGGTGGTGCAGGACAGGTCATTGTGGCAATCTTTGGGGGACGCCTATGTTCAGCAATGGACGTCTTTCGGCTGATATGATGATGATTATTATTATTATTCGGCGCGGAGATGCGGATGCGGAGATGACTTCACTGTGAACAAAAAAAACAAAGTTTAGTAATTCTACTGCTATTTGAAGGGTGATCCAAGAGAACTTAGCCATATTATTAACGAGTGACACAAAACTGATTAACACAAGTACCTATTCCATAAATGTAGCCAAAACAATGAAACACAACCTTAAAATAAATCAATATTAAAACCCAGTCACCAATATTATAGAAAAAACCATTCTTTCCCACATATGGTATAAAAAATAACGAACTGCTGATAGCTTTTATAAATACAAACGATTGTGTTAACAAGCTTTTATTTTGATATTGTTGAAACCCAATTCCGTTCAATCAAGCTACAATAAACATTAATGGACAAAACAATTTAAACTTCCAAATCGGTATCAGTTTTCGTCATCCTATTATTTGTTTTGCCAAAATAATTTACTTTGAGGCTTCTAATGAGGTTTTTGACATTCACGTCAAAGAAACAAGTTATTGATGCTTGAGTTACTTTAAATTAAATTAAATTTAGGTACCACCATCATCAGCTTATACCAGTCTACTCAGCTTATCTACTTCTGGACGCTCCACTCCTATTAACTATATGTATGGACACATTAGGAGGTACTGCCTATAATCGCCACGCTGGGCAAGGGGATTGGCGATGGCGGTAATGTGTATGTATGTGTCCATTATGATGACGCTGCTGCTTCAACAAATGGTCCATAACAGTTTTAATCACTTAGTCGACTCTTACGACACCCACGGGAAGAGTTGGGGTGGTGACAAATGTATTCTTACTGCCGTCACCGCACGGTCGATTTAGGTACCATTTTTGGGTAATTTTGTCCAGAGCAATATAGTTCTACATTTGAATAGCCATGGTTAAAGTTCGTTATGAGTGAATTACATATTATTATACAAGGCGTCCTAAAACTATGGGACATGAAAGGAATGTACCTATCGAAAATAGGGTATTTTGCGCAAAGATTTTAGGGATCCCTAGTCAACTAGAGTCGCGTAGTCAACTAGGGTCCCCTTAGAATTTCGTAACCCTTATTTGTGATATATTCTTGGATATCGAAATCTTGAACTTTATAAAAAAATCTAGAAAAATAATTATGTAATTGAAAGATTAACCGTTTTTGAATAACTATAGGACACTACACTGATCATGGACCGACATGATCTTGGCCTGTTTTTAAATAAAATCAATTACAGACAAAAAACTGAACTAAGTTACTGTTGTTGTATATAGTAATTAAATTTTTTTACAAGACATTAAACATTTACTCCCTTATTCATAAACGTCTGCTAACTTAACAAGCCGCTAATAATTGTTTGTCCCTTTTGCTCTTATGAACACATTGCTAAGACTGAAAGGGACAAACTATTATTAGCGGCTTGTTAAGTTAGCAGACGTTTATGAATATGGAGGTTCATCATCATCATCATCATCATCATATCAGCCGAAAGACGTCCACTGCTGAACATAGGCCTCTCCCAACGATTGGATATGGAGGTTAGTGCGTAAATAATATAAACTGCACTTGCAATCGTGCATGTCAATACTACGTACCTCTTCTTACTAAACTTTTCTTCAGTTTTTAATGAATGATTTTTTATTGACCATCAACAGTTACATACAACACAGCAACCAACCCGTTCTCTGTCCGCCTTTAGATCTTTATCAATCAATTATCTAGATTCAACGATAGCGTGTCCAAATCTATAGAACCTCCTCGCCTCCCCCACCCCGTCTAATAAAGGCGAGAGAGGGGAAAATCGGGTTGTTAGAGGGTCCATATAATGGTGGTCGCTATAGTGATGTGGTGTTTTGTCGACTCAATATCGGGTTTTACTGTACACTGTATAGTCTCAAAGATTGTATACGTTTTTTAAACTTACTGTGTTTGCAATTTTTTAAAGATTTATTATTCATAATTTCTATATTTTGAGGTTTTATGTTTCCGGTTCATTAGAATCTAAACTCAAATTAACCTATTACGTATACACGATACAACCTAATGCCAAAAACACATTTTGTCATATAAACATCCTGAAGTCCAAATACCAGAGTCCCAAAAACACTAAGAAACTAAAAACCAATACCAACTTGTCTCAATTCGAATTCGTGCTACTACTATAATTACATACTCTGATGCTAAACAGCTAACTCTCCACTGGCGTTGGTAAACTTCAGTATTTTGTGCTATCGTGTAAATTAATATTGGTATAAATAAATAACGGGTCAAAATTATTTTCGTTGTCTTTTTTTGTCCCTAAAAACGTGTCAGACTTGTAATTTTTGTATAAGATGATGTAATTTCTCATGTATGGATTAAAATGTAGTATGAAAAAATAAGTATAACTGCACCAGTTTTTTTTTATATACTCAGTCGACAGCAACTAAAAGCGTGACAGAGTCGCATGAAACAAGACAACGAAAATAATTTTGACCCAACTCCAATATAAAATCCACGATTCCATTTTCAATTTTAAGTTTTTTTTTATTTCTAATGAAGGTATGAGGGCTAGATTAATACGGTCTCAGTTCTCGTTTGAATTCGAAATTTGGTGCATGCCTTTCCGAGCACATGGGCTAAATGGTCGACCACAGCGACGTTCGATAAGAGATTGCTTGCTAGTGAACCTAAAGCACGCGGTGCGGCCTACCACTGATGTTTAATACGGAAAATGGCCAGCGAGAGTTTAACCTTAAATTGGTAATGTAATATATACAACGTGTTACACTACCTACTAAAAACCTTGAACGGGGTGATTACCAGGTTATACTGAACAACTTTTACTATGGAGCTAACCCTGAAATCTCAAAAAAATGTTGGCTCTTTCATACAAAACGTCGTTATCGATTGGTCACATTGTATGAAAAAGACAATTTTTCTTTTTAGATTTATTTTCTTGATTGGCCCCATAGTAAAAGTTGTTTAGCTGAATCACCTCGTTCAAGGTTTTCAGTGGGTGGTGTAACACCCTGTATGTCACAAGAGCCACTTTTTGTATTTTTTTTATCTTGCCAATTTAAAGGCTAAAATACTTGCCGACTAAGCGTTTTGAAAAAGTCTCCAGTCTTGAAAATATAAAAAAAAATGTACCGTCAAATGCGCCAACATTGCCACCACGGGAAAGTTTGCCTGTAACGCAATTTTTTTACAAATCGGTTTGTGGGGTAAATTTAATCAGAGTTCTGGCAACTCCACTATTTTTAGTAGAAACTAGGTTATATGGGTGGCAACACTGCGCATCATATTTGCAGCTAACGTCAATCAGTAGCTTGTTCCAACTCGTTGAGTGCAGTGCGTTATTTGGCGGGCAAATACTTAGTGAAGTTTCAAGGTGAATTGTGCAAAATGGGGAAGACGCTGGTAGGTAAAACTCATGTCATGTAATAAAATAAGATGTGTAGATTGTTTTTCTGTTAATAAAGTTACTAAAAACCTATTATTAACGGAGTTATTGTCTTAGAGAATGTTACCCAGCCATGTAGCAGCCGGTCATTGTAAACTTTGCCCATCGCCAAAAACGTCCTAGGGTTGTCACCTCGTTGTATTTACCAGCCTTAGCGAATAAAAGAGGTTATTGTTTTATAAACGAATATTTACATCGTACTTTCGTTTTTATTCTTTTTACACTACGAGTATTATCAACAGACTTTAATGTTAAAAGGAAAGTGTTCTCAATTCGTGTGTATTATTAATATTATTATCTCTCTTTGATCACGGGCCTATAAATCCCGGTCTTTTGATAGGCTTGCGCGGGGATACAGATCTAACACGTAGAGGCCCTTTGGAGAAATTTGCTGTGTTTTACACCTGCTGCAACCCATTCACGGGCACAAAAATAGATATCCGTGAACCGGTCCCAGCAGGCATATAGAGGCTATTGGAGATTATATGGAAAAGACTAGTGGGTTATGGTGATGAAGGTTGGATGGATGATTGGTAGGAGGTACTTACTTCAAATATATTTACCTTAACGCTTTACACAAATTAACTCAAAAGTGACAACCCTAACACTTTTGAAATCTCAGGTGCCGTTTGTATGGGAAAAGGAAAAAACTGCCAGGTAACATTGCCCACTTGATTTATTCAAAAAATTACACAGTTATCGCTGAGCTGTTTACAGGAAACGGTAGGATTGCCCGTAAGCTAGGTGTGACTCTTGTTTCAAAGCTATACGAGCTATATTTAAGTGCAAAATCGACGTGGGCAATGTTGGCCAAAAGTCTGGATAACTTTACCCGCCCTCAAAATCGCAGAAAATATAAATAAAATGATGATTAAAAAAAAATTATGAGACACAGACAACTGCACTTGATCACAATATACCTGTTAAGCCAAAAAAAGTAGTAGGCTTTCATAGTTTTTTTTGGAGAAATTCGTGTTTTTTTGAAAAAAGCGGGCAAAGATAGGGCATTTGACGGTAGTTGAATTTGGAATTGAAATACTTAAAATATTTGATGTCATATACTCGTACCAAAGAAAAAAAACCGAAGTTTACCAACGCCAGAAGTGGGACTTGAACCACTCGGACACTCCAGCAGCAGCTGTTGGCTCCAGCCGCGAAAACTGCGGACGTGGGTTCTAATCCCACCTCAGACGTTTGTAATATTCGATAATTTATGGCCTACGGGAAGTTCATTGTCCTTGGACAATGAACTACACACACTTGTGTATCTATTATTTACGCGACTATTTACCGGGTGTTACATTAGTCGCGATACAAACTGTGAAAAACCTGTTAAGATGGTCTTTCTGAACAAGGTTTCCTTCGGGACCCATGTGAAAATCTTAATTTTTTTTAAGACTAGTACAGTTCGAGTTCATTAATATGTATACATTTTTACAGACTGATCTCTTACAAATGTGTTTACATAATAATGAAACGAGACTGAAAATCATGAACAATTCTGTACCGATCTGTATGAAAACCGTATTTTTTTTTCGCGACTTTCATATAGGTCCCATAGGAAACCTTGTTCAGAAGGACCATCTTAACAGGTTTATCACAATTTGTATCACGACTAATATAACACCCAGTGTGCGAGAATCTCAAAAATTGGGTATTTTTTATTATTATTATTGTGACCTCAGTTGACAAAAACTTACTTTCATACACATTTAGGTACAACTATGTCTGCTGAATCACTATTAAAATTAAAAGACAATAAAGTTAAATAATTTAAAAATATGGCATTAGGTTACGGTTTTTATGTCATTGTAAATCAATTATTTATCTAATAGTAATACGTTCATATTAAGTATTATTGAAGTTTTCCGTGAAACGGCCATTTACAAACTGCACGAATGAGTGAATGAATGAATGAATGATCGATCACTTATTTGTAACAAACAAGCGTGTATACATAGATGTTATAATATTTGGTGTAGTACGATTCCTGTTTTAAAAAAAAGTTGAATCATCCTTTACGCGTTCTGTCATTTAAATTAAAGCACTGAAAATTATCGATGGTTTTTGCTGTTACGTCTTCTCACTAGCTGGGACTTCTTTGCGATAAACCTGCGTCCGTTGTCTCCGTGATTTGTGGCTGATAACGGCGCCGCTCCTTTGTGCGATAACACATCGATTTTTGATCCCACCCTTATTTATACTGGGCTTATTAAGCTTGGTTCAATTTGGTACAACAGTTGAATGGCGGCTGAAAAGAGGAAAATGTTTTTGCCTAAAATTACATTTTTGATAAAAATAGTAGATTTGTGTAACAAGGAATCAAAATTATGTATTTCCGGTGAGGGCGTTCATTGAAGTACAAATGAAGCGATGGATTCCACAATATATTATTATCCCGAATGTAGTGAGGTCCAAGAGAAAAATTGTTTTGATACCATGCCGCTTTCACATTGCCTTTGAGAAAAATAAAAGATACATTTTTTTATGCATTTAATTCTATTCTCAAGAAATATGAAAATAAACAATACGTTCATAATTGATTACGATTTATTTAGAACCAGTTGATTGCTACTTCATAGCAATTTCTCTGTATCAGATTTCTATTGCTAATATATTTTTTTTATCCTAAACATAAACAAGCCACCAGTAACTGCAATAATTTTTAATTTGGTTTTTGGGTAAATTTGTTAGTGATTGTCGTCTAAAATATTATTTTTACTACAGATGGTGCCTTTTTTAGGCTCTAGTGCGAGAAGAGAGTAATTTTACGTCAGGTGCAAAACTCCGGAGGGCCATCTGTACTCAAAAACGTCGTACGAGACACGTGCAAAAACGATATTCGTAACTCGTGTCGATTTAAAACACTCCCTATCGGTCGTGTTTTAAAACATCGCCACTCGTTTCGAATTTCATGTTTTTCGCACTAATGTCATAATGTACTATTACCTATTTACTTATTTCATATACCTACGAACGGCTGGAGAGTTACTAACCTAAATAAAATTAGCAAAATTAAGAGCAATGAAATTAACTGAGCCACGTTCAGCGCTGGAAGCCCAGCTAAATTTTAATAATCATCGCGGTGTTTAAACCTGAAGAACCAGCAAATTAAAGCGAAAATTCACAAAAAACTTCGAAACAATGACCAACTGTTAACAAGTGGCGAAAAACCTTTCCAATAAGCCTCTGACAACGGAATTGCCGCAAAGGATAATCCTGAAATCCACCCTTTGCCATCCGTGATTTCCATTGTCCTTTGATGCCTCGTTAGCAGAGAAAAATGCCTAATTTGTAGA
The DNA here is from genome assembly GCA_025490895.1 of Thaumatotibia leucotreta. NCBI lineage: Eukaryota > Metazoa > Arthropoda > Insecta > Lepidoptera > Tortricidae > Thaumatotibia > Thaumatotibia leucotreta. Next base: position 12,464 of record JALPQI010009900.1, on the reverse strand, counting down.
CTCGTTATATTTTTAACGACGGCGTCTGTCATTGGTTAATTGCGTTCGTTGTGTTATATGATACTGTTGCTCAGTTTCGGCTGACGATGTTTTTTTTATGTGACGAAGGTAGACAACTGAACTCTCAGCCTAATGGAAAGCAGGAACTGAGGCCCATGGACATGACCAAAAAATCGCCTATGCGCTGCCTACCCTGAGGACTTAGATGGGTTGCCTCTATATGCTAGTAATTACATCAGCTATCTTACCCCTAAACCGAAACACAGCAGTGCAAATACTACTATTTAGCGGCAGGTTTAGACGGTGGTAGCTATCCGGACGGACCCTGCACGAGGTCCTACTACCAGCGAAATGTCTCGTCGAAATCACCTTTTTGAGGAATGATGATCTGGTAAAATACAAATTGTATAAAAGGTTACCTTGTTTAGAAAAGGTCGTATCTTAAATATCTCTACCTAAGTGTAATGTAAGAAGTTTAATTTGCGATTTCCATGAAAATTACATGATATAGAAGATTACATGCCAAGGTCGTTTAAGTGAGAAACGTCACGGAAGACGTGTAATTGTAGTACAAGTACCTCTTTTTTAATTTTCATTTGACATAGGGTTGTGACCTAGCATCTTGGCTTTTAGCCAATAATTATCTGTAAGTAATATTAGTATAAAAAAATGATTGGCAAATTTTTGCAGTTATAATTAGGTATTTAAATTATATCATTTAAAATAAATGTACAATAACTACTCAAAATAATATTTAAAAAGCAGTATTATACGGCGCGATCCGTCGGCCCCGATCACTGCATGCGATTAATTGGACCCAACCGACAACGTCGTCTAATACCGCTTTTTTAAATTAAAAATTTGCAACTTTCAAACAGGTCAATCTTAAAAAAAATTAGATGTTGGTGTCATATTTGACTTTTGTTGTGTTTCAAAGACTTAGTTATGTAGTTGACTTATAGTTTCTTAGAAAGAAGATACATTTTTTTGTTTCATTTCATTGCATGTTTGAGAAAAGCATTATACATACCTCGGCCATGAAGTGACGGGTAACCAGTCACTTCCCGGCCTCGGTAGTAATGTACTATTACACTCTACATGTGTAGTTAAGTCCCTAAGCAAATTTGAACTGTAAATGCAATATTTTGCGGAACAACTTAAATTGTTTTATTAATCTTTTTTAGTTGTATTTTTAAGTATTAACTCTGCCCATCACTATTGTATATCATCGCTTAGTATTAGTACCCTCAAAACAAGCTTTAATTAAGCTTACCGTGAAATTAAGTCTGTTTGAGCGAAATTCTCATATGATATTTATTTATTTTACTTTATTTACAAGATCAGTAAATCTCATTTTGTACGTGATTTCATAAGATTATTTCTTTTTTCAAGCATTTACTTGATAGCTATAAAAATATCAATATATATTTATCACTTCGATATTCAGAACTACAGTGTCGGGCAAAATGGATCATACACTTACTTGAAACTTACATTTTCTCTCCTAACAACTTTACAGTTTCCACTACACATGTTGCATCTAAGGAAACTGGTGTCACATTTCATAGCCAATTTATACATAGGAAATAAAATTTACATTGTTTTGAAATTTTTTTATTTATCTAGTATTTATTGGTAGTACTAAAATTTTGCGCTGGTCAAATTAAGTCATACAATAGTGTAATTACGAAATTATACTTAAACTAATATTTTGTGTGGCCTCCTTTAGCTTTCAACACTGCTGCTAACCTTCGAGGCACGCTTTCCACTAATGATTTCAGGTATTCAGGGTCGATATTATCCCAAGCTTCTTCCAATGCCCTGAAGTAAGAGTCCTTATTGCTTACATCCGTTTTGTTGATTTTAGTATCCAAATATGACCATAAATTCTCAATAGGATTGAGATCGGGCGATTGTGGAGGCCATTGAAGCAGTTTGACTCTATTTGTCTTGAAGAATGCAGTAGATTTTTTAGCTGTATGCTTTGGGTCATTGTCTTGCTGAAATACATACCGACCCTCCAAGCCGGTTTTAATCAAAGAAATCTCCAAATTTTCTCGTAAAATGTCGACATAATCATCAGCAGTCATTATCCCATTAATTCGAGCTAAGCTACCCACTCCAGACCAAGCAAATGAGCCCCACACCATAACATTGCAGCCACCGTGCTTAACGGTTTTTTGTATGTTTCGTTCGGCTAACGCTTCGCCAGGTTTACGCCACACGTCTGAACCGCGTTTTTTGCCCAAATAGCTCGAATTTACTTTCATCAGTCCATAATACTGATTTCCAGAACTCCAACGGCTTTCCAATGTGTTTTTTTCGCAAACTCCAGTCGCTTCTTGATGTTAGTTTTGCTGATAAATGGTCGCTTGGATGCTAAACAGTTTTTTAAACCAGTTTCTTTGAGCCTGCGACGAACTGTTCGAGAACTAACCTTAAGATCCATCATTTCCATAACATTTCTTGATGATAGTTTTGGATTTAGCTTTACATATCGAACAATTCTCGCATCCTCCCGCTGAGTTGTCGACCGCTTGCGACCGGGTCCAGGCAAGTTGGCCACAGTTCCTAGTTTTTTATGTTTCTTCCAAATGTGCTGTACAGCTCCAACCGAGATAGAATATTTTTCGGCAATTTTCCGAAACGAAATTTTCTTTTCCTTATCACGGACAACCAGATTGCGAATGGCGATGGAAATGTGCTTTCCTGGCATCTTGAATATTGAAATATTGCAAGAAAATTGTCTAGGACTATCTAGAATGGCAGGATGTCTAACTTACGTTTATTTCCAGTCAGTTTATTACGTTACATAAGTAATTATTTGTAGTAAAGCGTTCGTATTATATATTTTGTCCAGAGCAAAACGACGGGGTTAAATTTAATAAGCACTAATAGACAAAATTTTAATAATTTCTGTAATATCTTACTAATAATAATATAGCTCATTAAATGTTCTAAAAGTATTCTATAAAAAATGAAACGTGACGAACTTAATAAAAAAAATATATTAGAAAATATATTTTGTGAGCACGTGTATGATCGATTTTGTCCAGCACTGTATCTTCGTATACTACACGCCAATAAATAAACATTAACCAATTTTGAACCCTATTCCCCAGACATAAGTAAATGTGTAGTTATTTTTAGAGGCTCATCGCGCTATTCCCTCGGTCCCGCAGCAATTTTCGCAAATTTGTTCTGCTCAGTTTTCATCTTCGACATGCCGGATTCTAGCGTTTTTAATCTGGAACGAAACACTTTTGGAGTAACGGGATTTTGGTTTCTAATTAGTTAAATGGGAGATTTATCCTGTGAACGAAGTTAGGTTGGTAAACTTTTATTTTTTATATATCCTTAGTTAAATTTACGTCTGAAATACGTTGACATGTTCGTACAACTTTTCTGAATCAACTTTTCTGTCTGTTATTGCTATGGTTACCGAGTCACACTGGTTTTCTCCAAAAATGTGCTACTTACTAGGTATTACAGAATCATCGATATCGATAAAATAATCTTTCTCTTACTGGCTAAATTACGATATAGTTTTGTCTAGTCGTGGAAAATCCGTACTCTGTAACATAATCATTGTTCGGTTTTTTGGGACTATAAAATTCTATTAAACACTATTGTATTATACACACAAGAGCATACTTAATGAAACAGAAATATGGCAATATAATTAAAGTTTATTTTTCAAGTTACTATAGGAGATCCGCCTGTAGAATCCAAAAAACCGATCACTGAACATAACCTAACATAACACGTACCATTTCCGTTATAAAAGTAGGTATGTTACCGATTTTGACATAAGGGTGAAAATATGGGATAATAGGTTCTAAAACCTGTATACATATTATTAGACGTGACTACCCACAGGATGCGGTAATTCTTGGTTAAAACAAAGGCCTGAAGAGCAAGTCGTTAACCGATACGTCGACAACTTATAATTGCTCTGTTGCCAGGTGGCAGTTGCTAAATAACTATCGCAATAGACACTTGGGTTATGCTTTAAGTTAGGGTACCGCGGAAGATATAACGCGACTATAAACAAATCAGCATCATCATCATCATCATATCAGCCGAGAGGCGTCCCCCGAAGATTGCCACAATGACCGGTCCTGTGCCACCCGCATCCTGCGGACTCCTGCGACCTTCACCAGGTCATCAGTCCACCTTGTGAGAGGCCTACCCACGCAGTGCCTTCCGGTACGTGGCCGCCACTCGACTTTACTTAAAAAAGTTCATTTATAAGGACCTTATACTTTTTAAACGACCTATTTAACGATACGCAATGTATTTTAGATATTGTAACAATCCCATACCTATTCATTGTTTAAATGAGGAGGCTTAACGGCGACACAATGTTTTCACACAAAGGTTCCTTACAAAAAAATATCAACTTTCAGAATTATTTTTTTTTTAAATAAAATAGAAACTTTAGGTTCATGGGGCCCCAGCGCACGCAAATTGTTTGCTGAAATCGCGAAACGTCTGGTTGATGTAACTATAGACCGAAGAGCTGGCGACTTCCTCGTACAACGCATCAGTATTGCGATACAGCGAGGAAATGCCGCCAGCATCCTCGGTACAATGCCACAAGGGCCAATCTTAGATATAGGTTAGGTTAAGTAGATTAGTTAGATTTAATCTATGTACATTGTAGTAAAAAAAAATTGAAGTACAAAAATATTTTGGAAACCGTAGCCGTGTTAACTGAATCCGTCCACAATGTTGGCCTGTCAGCACTGCAGCGTCATTACGTCGAGTGCAGGCTTAGCGGCCTATGGAACCAATTTATTTAATGTCCGCCAGATAGACAGCGTGGTTAAAACGGCGTCGGTCTGAATCGAAATGGTTTTTAATATTAATTTCGTAAAAAATGCCATGCCAATGAAATATCGAAGCAGCTATGGTGTTCAAAAATATCTGAGCATGCCCTGTAACGCCTTGGCAATATAATTTAATTAGAGAGTTAAATATAGTACACAACAACCATACACCAGCAGTGTTATTCACTAAGGAAACCGCCTTGCTGTCTCAGCGCTGCGGCAGCGTCGAGCCTAAAAATGGTATTCGCTAATGTACTTTAAACGACACTAGTGATCGGCGATGAATGCGGCGTGAGCTGGAACTACACTGCGTCGAGAGTTTGACGTTTAATGTATAAACTTCGTATTCTCTAACGAAAAACAGCGACAAACTCGCCCACAACCTCGCTCACAGCCTCGATTCCTAATGTCAAATAAAACAGCTATATAGCTTTTAGACAAGGCTGTCTCGACGTCGAGCTCGTTGACGAACGCAGCGTCGAATGTGTGAATAAGGAGAATAGCGTAGCAGAATATATTGTTATAAATTGTGCTTTATATTATATTTGAATTATTTATACATATGTAGCTACATTATTGCATTTGGATTTCGTAATAACTGATTACATGATGCTTACTATTAAAAAAAAACAAGCGCCATTACCTACCCAATACAAGATAAGCAATTACGTTAACATTTTATACATACTTTATTATAAATAGTGTGAAGTTTACCGAAACTACTAAATTCATAGGCGATAGTATCGTGTGATAAATTATGACTTCAAATGATGTATTTCCGAATACGTTACCACTTTGCTAAGCAAATTTTAGCTTTGCAGTGCGTCCCGGTAGTACCGTCCGCAGAATCAGCATTTTAATTAACTTAAAGTTTGTAGGTATCAAACAACAAACCAAAGTATTCTACACTAACATTTTATTGAATGTTAATTGGTCTGAATATATTTAAAACTGAACCCTCAAACGTTCAAATGGAACATTTTAACTGAACCCTAAAATTGCACTATACATTTAGAAATTGTTGTATTGTTTAAAACAGAATAGAACATTTTTGATCATAAGCAATAACAAAAAACTAATTGAAAATTAACATCTCGAAATCTATTTTTTCACTATCAATTATATAAATGACAAAAACGTAAAATAGATAAAACTCGTTATTTAAACGAGAACCATTATGTTCATTCCTAAACATTCCATATTAAATATTGATACACATTTGTACCTACTTATGTTTTATAGTTTTATTTATTATTCTGATTTAAACAAGATATATCTTTTACTAAAGCAAATAAAGTATAGTTAAAATTTTAGTTTTTGATTTGAAGTGAGATATTTACCATGTAAAGTTGTTGATCTGTAAATAATCAAGCTACCTTAAAATGTTATACAGTAGCTTTATAACCCGTAATGTTTATTGCGGACCGTATGCGGGGTAAACCGAGTGTTTACCGTTACGTTAATCGAATCTCGGAATCGAGAAACTATTTAATTCGAATAGGAAATTAGATCGGGCCGAATGTACGAATATTTGATTTGCATCGACTTAGCCAAGTGCGAGTCGAGACGACACTGCGTCACAGTTTCGTCGAATAGGGATGATGACTGTCGTTAAAATAAATTATTTAACATTATGCACGACATAATACACGAAGAAATTATTACTAAGATGTAGATTGCAGTAATTTTTGTACAGAACTTCTATTTAATAAATTGAAAAGAACTTAAAAGAGTAGGTCATTTGGCAATACTCAAACGTGACGTCACATTTGAGTATTTCATATAAAATTTCATAGTCGTGATCGTTTTGACAATTCAAAAAAGATACTGATTTGACTTGCCAGTCATCATGCCTATTATGGAGGTATTTATACCTACCAATCATCAGTAGAATCTACAAAAAATGCAAACAAATATGGCTCAATTCTCATAGCATTTGACGTCTTTGACACATATCGTGAAACACGTTCGCAGATATATTTTTACGTAAATGCTAATCAATATCAACAATTTTAACTAAAAATGTATGCGAACTCAAAAGTTAAGATTTAAAGTTTGTAATAAAACCAAAATTGTGTTCTAGAAGTGCGTGATTATGGAATAATGCAAATTTAGGATTTTTTTTTAGATTCTGCTGTCGATTGGTATACGTCATGGTAACGTCTAGGTGCATCACAGGAATAAACATGCCTATGCATTTTTTTTTTTACTTTACATGGAAGTTGGCTCAATGAAACATATTTTTCTCTTTCCCTTGGCATATTTTATACACATTATTTTATCGATTTTGCATAGGTAAATTTTGATTGCTAAGTTCCATGATCAGAGGCGCTATCAGGATCAACTAATGCCATTCAGTTTAGGATCTAATCTGAATCGCGATGTGTCATTTCCATAAACTGTAAAAAACTGACAAGCCGAACCTATAAGTGTGTTAGGAATGGCGCCGCAAATTTATAATAAAATTCCGAACACTATTAAACAACATTCTGATTCTGATTCTGATTATATACTGAATCGCATTTAAGAGATCATGGTAGCCCCCTGACCTCACTTTGGGAAATCCGAGCCCGCCCGAACATTCCCGAAACTTCCCGAAAGCCCCCGAAAGTTGGCGGTTAACGAGCCGTTTAAATTTTTACCCGGGACTGATTGTTTCCGGCCTTAGGGTAATTTACAACTTCATTTGGGTAATTCGCGTTCGGGTTTTTATTCGAGGAGTTTGCGTGGCTGTTAATGTGTTCGGTGGAGTACGGGCTTGTTTTTTATACGAGGGAGATTGTAAACGGTCTGACTGGCCCTTATTTCACTGACGTGCGATAATTATTGTGTTACTGGCAATGTGGGCAATTTATACGGGCGTTTAAAAAATGTGTTTTTCAACTCATTCGCAATTCGCGCTAAATAATTTAGAGTAGATAATTGGCTGTAAATGAATTATCTGAATGAATGAATTATTATGAATATTATACAAGATAACGTTGAGAGAATAAGATTTCATTTCACACGGCCAAACTCCTCCTGCGGGTGTCGTAAGAGTCGACTAAGGGATTGAAGTGTCACTGACCATATTTGATTAAAGATTGATGATGGGCAGCAGCGTCATCATAGTGGACATATTACTGCGATCGCCTATCCGCTTGCCCATCGTGGCGATTATGGGCATTTACCTCCTAATGCGTCTATACGCATAGTTAATAAGAGAGCCCTACGTCCAGCAATGGACTATCATAGGCTGATGATGATGATGATTGCTTCTAACGGAGCTATTTACGTAAAAGTAATAATACATCCAGTGCAGTTTCTACAATAATCTCACCGTAACCAAAAGCTTAACTCAAACTATAACAGAAACATGATACCCCGCTGTACCTCATGCAATGCATTAAATTCGTCGTTCGCAGTAATCCTCGAATCGCATTATATCGCGCGGTATAGCATGCTCTTTGCCCACTTAGCAATACAAACAGCGGCTCTCAAATATCCGTGATAGTGGGTAGATTATAAACAGTAGCCGTACAATGACTTTGCAAGTACCGGTAACGTAAAGTTTTACTCTGTACGTAAAGCAGGCCATCGCGCTCGCTCCAATATGTCAGAGCGAGCGCGGTAGAATGCATTACGTGAGGAGTAAAGCCTAACGTATCCTTTACTTTCCAACTCATGGTGCGGCTACAGTAGTTTACAATAAGTCAGCTATTAAGCCTATGAATGCTTAGTGCCTCTAAATCGGAAGGCGTATATTTTATTTCGCTATAATAGCGACCTCTATTGGTCAGTCATTACCTTAATGTATCAACGCAGGCAGCGAATTCGGGAAACAGGATTCGAATCCCGTACAGGGTACCAAAAATGCTATTCGGTTTAGGTTCTGTTTGTCAGTTTTTGACAGTTATTCTATGGAACTGACACATCGCGATTCAGGTTAGGCCCTAAACTGAATCTCTTTAGTAGATCGTGGTAGCCTGGGCATTTCTTCGCGTAGTAATCACAAAAATATAGGTTCCTTATTAATGTTTTCCTTGTATTATTATGTATGTGTGTTTATATATACAGGGTTTAAGTGTAACACGGGCGAAGCTCTTAATGGGTGTTAGTTTACGACATAATAAGTACATTAAAATAACTTTTACTTAAAATTAGAGCAACAAAATTTTCTATACAAAATAATTTCGCGCAATAAATAATTCGGCGCGCAATGTAGAGCAACATACGCGAGTTAAACACTCGATGACAGCAGCTAATTTCAAAAGCAGATGACATAACTGCTATATTAACAATAACAAATGTTCGTACCTACATTGCTGCTCCGATAATCTTAAAAAATTCTGTGAGGTCATAATTAAGAGTAACTTTAAAAAAACCTTGTAATCCATAATTACACTAATGAATCCCATGTCTGGTTTAATTGATCGCCCATATTAGACTTACACACTGTATATACATGTGGAGGTCCAGAGGGGAGGCCTATGTTCAGCAGTGGACGTCTTATAGCTGAGATGATGATGATGATGATGATATATCTATCATATCGTTATATATATATAACTTTAATTATAGTCGCTTACCTATACCAAAAACTTTCGATTGAACTTGCCGTCGAAATAGGACGATTCGTATTAGAATTACAAAAAATAAGGGATGTCATTTAGTTTTCTTACATTACAAAAAATAACAACCCATACAATTACAAAAAATACAATTACAAACCATACAATTACAAAAAATAAGGGATGTCATTTAGTTTTCTTATATTTTTTTGCAACTCTATATGGAAAGGATATATCAATCAGCGAACGTCGTCGGCAACAGATTTTCAAAGACATTCAATCAGCGAACACATTTTTTTATTGTAATATAATGCTTAATTAACTGTTTTGTCAGCTCCACTAATTCGGTAGACAATTTTCTAAAAAGCCAAGTGATCTCCCACTAGTAATAAATTCACTATACAGGGTTATTTTTTCACCAGTACAATAAATCAACATACGTAATATTAGTCCAAGTTACAGAATACTAACATTTTTTGTTACTACCCCTTTAGAACAAAAAAACTAAAATACCGATGTTTGAACTTATCCGCAAACCTAATAAGAAAATTGGACGCATTACGCATTATCAATGTACATAACTAGCAAAACACACGAACTGGCAACTGTTTGTTTACAACGTCATCGCACGTGGCATGGCGACTTAGAAAAGCGGCAATGATAATCAACTTATGATTATGACTTGGCAAAAAAATCTTACTTGATCCCAAATCTTCCTTCATACTTGCACTAAGGACAGAAACTTTCTTCATTGAGGCGTATTTAAACACTTGAAATCAACTTTATGCACAATGATTGGAATAAAAAAAACATACCTGATTAATGGAGTCCATTTCTCATACTAATTAATTAATTCACATACTTAAGCAAGTGTTCAAAATGTTGGCCGTGGTTATTTAAACACACTCTTGCCCGTTTTTGAATGTTTCCTTCGATATTTCCCAACACAAGTCTGTAGTTCTCACTTTTAAGTTCATCAAATGCACTTATTATTAGATTTTTAAGTCTTTTAAATTTTGGGCCTACCCTCACCCCACAAAAACAGTCACACGGGGTCAAATCTGTTGACCTGGCTGGCCATAGCTATAACACTGGCATTTTCCAGGCGGGGCACACTTTCTTCAGCGTATAGCCGCTGGGCTGCCACTGCATTTTCCCCAATGAGAAAATAACTACGAACCATTTCGTACGAGCAATTTCCGACTGAAGGTAGTACGATGCGGCGCGTGCGCACATACCTACGTCAACCGTGACACTGACCGTCCCTGACCTAGTCACCGAGATTGAGGTAACTGCTATGTTGCCAACTCGTGCGCAGGTCGCTCACCCCTTTCCGCCGCCCTCTGCGTCCCGCACCCCGTTGACGTCTTATCATTAGTAGGCCCATTATTTTGCATTTGCATGAAGGATAAATTAATAATAAATGAAAAAAAAATGACAATTTTATTTGATAAATGTAATCTATTATCGATACCAAATATGTGGGAAAATTTATACCGGTGAAAAAGTAACCCTGTATAAAAACCCAACCAAAACAATAAATATCGTACTGTTGTAAATCTGTCTGCTTTTACATCCAGTTTGAATATAGCTAATGTAAATTAGTTCTACAACTAGCCGCGGCCGGCGTTCGGATTAGGGCAGTTCTCACTCGTAGTTGCTTGTTGAGACTTCTGCAGATGAATTATCATACTGTTTTGATAATGGATGTTGCGCGCAGATGTTTATGTTAACAAATAGAAGTGTATAATAATATTATATTAGTATTGTTGGTAGGAAATGTGATATTTTAACTTAATATAACATGTCGCTTTCGAACTCCATGTCGACGATTATTCTAGGGATTAGGTTAATGCATCCGCAGACGAATCTTCACCAACCGTCCACACGTCTGTTGATCGTTCAGTCTGAGTACAATCTCGTCAGACGCTACACGCGAGAAAGATGGACATTGAAACTGTAGCAGCCGCACCATGATTTAAAAAATAACCTATTTTATTGAGCCCTTTTACGTGCGTCAATTACGTAATGCGTCATGGGCGTCTTATTAAAATACGTAATTAATAACTTTAACTGTACATCCGCAGACGTATAGTGGAGGCATTATGTTAACAGCGGATTTTTGACCAAATTATAAGTTAAAAATGTCGTATGAAGTTTATCTGATTCAGTCTATTTCAAGGGGAAATATCTTTCATATACCACAACTGCTTTATTATGGCAATCGAACTTTAAGCACCAACGCACCTTAACTACGTGTTTACTCACCATCCATTTAATTTCGTGCCACCACACTATCTGCTATCTGCCGCCGTAAATCTTTTAAAAAAGAAAAACAAGTTAGATAGCGGGCAATTACTTGGGCTGCGATGGCCCAAAATGGCCGGGCCATAATGGCCTCTCAATACGTATGGCCTATCTTGGCCGTTAGTTGTGTTTTTCCTTACATTTGGGAGCACATTCTTTTGTTTATGGAGGTTTTATTTTTTGTTTGCTTTAAGATTAACTAAGACCGCAGATCACTACAAATATAAAAAGTAGCTTTCAAATAAAAATGTGTATTCATTTCATCGTGTCTTAAAATATTTAGATTCATTTAGACTCATCTCGCTCAGACTCTGCAGGGTAAATGCTATGGCCACTCTCCAGTAACTGGATACTTACCTTATATAAAATGAACTCTATGTACTTACAATTAGAATTCATTTTAAAACGATGTGTTATGTCAATGTCAATCACTCTCTCTTTTCCAAAATGAATTCTAACTATAAGTATATATAAGTATAAGTAAAGGGTTCATTTATATATAAGGTGGCCAGTTACTAGCAATTTACCCTATACTTCCAAAAATATATCTACCCGCAGCCTCAAAAATAGACAAATAAGATGCACGACGCAAAACAAACACCATCTTAGAATGAGGATAAGTATTTGTACCGTCATCTAAACTTTCAAAATGAGACAGAAATCTACTTTTGCTATATTAAATTTATTTAAAGATCAGTTTTTTGTCGAATACTTTTGTTTTAAGTCTAGATTCTCACTTACTACCTTTGACTACACCATAAGTTGGCAAACCCAA
>JALPQI010009899.1:0-13236 GCA_025490895.1 Thaumatotibia leucotreta | reverse complement strand
TAATTGAGCTTACCGTGGGACTAGGTCGATTTGTGTTAGATATCCCAAGATATTTATTTATTTATTTTATATTTATTTATCCGTTTTCTATAGTTTTATTTCATGCGTAATCCTCGCGGGAATCGAAGAAAAATTATTTTTATTATAGTTATACTAAAATTCCACCGCATTACAGAAGTATCACATGTTTTATCTTAAAATAAAATAAGTAAAAAAAGTTTTAACTTAAACGGTTTTTATTGCACCAAAAACTAGAAAATAAAAATTTGTTATAATTAACCGTAGATGCAACTTTCTGTAGATTACTCACGTGAAACTATTATCACTGTGGTTTCCCAAGTCGGATGCTGAAAGCCACGTTTAGCCTCTATGTCAGTGGATTAAGCGTTACCTAATCGGAAACTTTTACCTAACTAAAATAAAAACGTGGGGCGTACGCAATTGTGATTAAGTCACTATAGTTATTTAAGAACACAGATATAAATCAAGACAGCAATAGTGTAATAAGTTTTGTTTTGGCCTTGATAAAAGCTATTTACCTATGTGGAAGTGATGGGACAGATGGATGATTAATTGCAAAATTAAAGCTAACTACAATTACATATTTTGAACTTGTATGTTTCTTTCTTGCATATTAACGCCCCACGTTTTTATTTTAGTTGGTAAAAGTTTCCGATTAGGTAACGCTTAATCCACTGACATAGAGGCTAAACGTGGCTTTCAGCATCCGACTTGGGAAACCACAGTGATAATAGTTTCACGTGAGTAATCTACAGAAAGTTGCATCTACGGTTAATTATAACAAATTTTTATTTTCTAGTTTTTGGTGCAATAAAAACCGTTTAAGTTAAAACTTTTTTACTTATTTTATTTTCAAGTTTTTAGTGCAATTGTTAAGTTAATTTCCGATACTATACCGATGTTGTTTGTAATATGTAATACAATACGCATGCTAAGTAGCGTTTATACTCTCGCGCTTTCATCACGAATCACGACACATTATGTAATCGTAATGGACATTATTTTATGTGTAACGGGAGGCGAATCCCTGCTGAATAGATATTTTTAGAAATCTGACACTATTTTTTTAAATTTAATATCTCGATTGTCAAATAAAAACCAAAGGCTCGGCGTGGTTAATGTAAGCTTGAATACCCGAAGTATCTCAAATGGACGTGTTATTAATACAATAAGTACCTTAGATTACAGAGATCTCACACTTTAGGAATATATCAATCAATTTAGTTTATTGAGAATTTCAGGTTTAAATTTTTATACAAGTCGAATTTCGAGATTATAAAATATAAACTTATTCTCTGTGTCGACCAACCGGAGGACCGCAGGTCTGACGGAAAGTCCGACGCGAACCGAGGGCCTAAAGGGTCAATCCATGCAATCCTATCAACCGGAGGGCCATAGGCCCGACGGCACTATGGCACGCACTACGTGAATCCGAGAGACTCACACTCTCTGTATATCAACTGGAGGACCGCAGGTCCGAGTGCACGTCCTACGCAAACCACCTGCGCTGTCAGCCTATCAACCGGAGGGCCGCAGGCCCGACAGCTCGCCCTACGTGAACCACTCACGCTGTCAATCTATCACCTGGGGGGCCGCAGGCCCGACAGCTTGCCTACGTGAACCACTCACGCTGTCACTATCAGCTCGAGGGCCGCAGGCCCGACGGCCCGCCCTTCGCCAACCACTCACGCGGTTACTCTATCAGTTGGAGGGCCGCAGGCCCGACGGCTCGCCCTACGCGAACCACTCACGCTGTCACTCTATCAGCTGGAGGGCCGCAGGCCCGACGGCTCGCCCTTCGCGATTTACTCACGCTGTCACTCAATCAGCTGGAGGGCCGCAGGCCCGACGGCTCTCCGTATACGATCCACTCACGCTGTCACTTTATCAGCTGGAGGGCCGCAGGTCCAACGGCCCGCCCTTCGCGAACCACTCACGCTGTCACTCTATCAGCTGGAGATCCGCAGACCCAACGGCTCGCCCTACGCGTACCCACTCACGCTGTCACTCTATCGGCTGGAGGGCCGCAGGCCCGACGGCTCGCCCTACGCGAACCACTCACACTGTCACTCTATCAGCTCGAGGGCCGCAGGCCCGACAGCCCACCCTACGCGAACCACTCACGCTGTCACTCTATCAGCTGGAGGGCCGCAGGCCCGACGGCTCGCCCTACGCGAACCACTCACACTGTCACTCTGTCAGCTGGAAGGCCGCAGGTCCGAAGGCCCGCCCTACGCGAACCACTCACGCTGTCACTCTATCAGCTGGAAAGCCGTAGGCCTGACGGCTAGCCCTACGCGAACCACTCACGCTGTCACTCTATCAGCTGGAGGGCCGCAGGCCCGACGGCTTTCCCTATACGATCCACTCACGCTGTCACTCTATCATATGGAGGGCCGCAGGTCCGACGGCTCGCCCTACGCGATTCACTTACGCTGTCACTCTATCAGCTAGAGAGCCGTAGGCCCGACGGATCGCCCTACGCGATCCACTCACGCTGTCACTCTATCAACTGGAGGGCCGCAGGTCCGACGGCTCGCCCTGCGCGAATCACTCACGCTGTCACTCTATCATCTGCAGGGCCGCAGGCCCGACGGCTCGCCCTACGCGATTCACTTACGCTGTCACTCTATCAGCTAGAGGGCCGTAGGCCCGATGGATCGCCCTACGCAAACCACTCACGCTGTGAGTCTATCAGCCGGAGGGGCGCAGGCCCGACGGCTCGCCCTACGCGATTCACTCACGCTGTCCACTCTATCATCTGGAGGGCCGCAGGCCCGACGGCTCGCCCTACGCGAACCACTCACGCTGTCAGTCTATCAGCAGGAGGGACGCAGGCACGACGGCTCGCCACACGCGAATCACTCACGCTGTCACCCTATGAGTCTATCAGCCGGAGGGCCGCACGGCCGCAGCAATGACATACGGTACTAAACCGTGGTCACTTACAATGGGCCTCTTAAGAAGGCCCAAAGTCACCCAAAGGGCAATGGAGAGGCCTATGCTAAGAGTCTCTCTGCGAGATCGGATTACAAATGAGAACATCCGCAGCAGAACCAAAGTAACCGATATAGCTTTTCAAATCGCTAAACTGAAGTGGGCGGGGCTCGTCGCGCGTGGATTGCGTGGATCCGATGGCCGTTGGGGCGGTAAGGTTCTCGAGTGACGTACCGGAAGGCGCAGCGTGGGTAGCCCCCCCCACATGACCTGACGAAGGTCGCTGGATGCGAGCGGCACAGGGCCGGTCCTTGTGGCAATCTTTGGGGGGGCCTATATTCACCAGTGAACGTCTTTCAGCTGATATGATGATGATGATGATCATAATTAAATCCGTATGTTTCTACCAAATATCTAAAGCAGTACTGCAAAATCTACATATCGATAAACCTAGCGGTTGTGGCAGGCAGTAACACTGGAGTATCAGATTTGAGGAGTTGGATGTTAGTATTAAATTCGCATGTTCCTACTTAATATCTAAAGAACTTCTTTAAAATCAAGATATCGATAAAAGATAAACCTTGCGGTTATTGTAGGCCGTACTGCAGCATCAGGAGTGAGGAGTTGGAAGTAAAGATCAGCCTGTTAGTATTTGATTATGCCAAACATGCTATACTTTCATTTTCACGTGTCTAACACTCTCGGTTAAGGTAAGCAGTACGTCTGCAGCATCAGGCTTTGAGAATACAAGGATAAAAATATTATAATATTGCATTGTCATGGGGACTTGATAAGAGTTCCAAATTTCATTGATTTCGGTGCAGTAGAAGTGGTCGAAAAATCGATCCCAAGATTTGAAGCATCGACGACAGTTGATACGCGGTGAAGTTAATAAAAACCGTTTAAAAATCGTACGAAAATCGGAGTCAATGTTACTTATTTTATATAAAATTAGCAAACAATTTAGTTATTTACTCATTTCTCAACTGAAAACAAAATTGTAAACCCTTTATTCTAACTTGTACATTCCTCAGTACGTACCTCAAGGGTAAAACAGTAATCAGTGGAAATAAAGGTCCACATCCATCATCCTGCGGTAATGATGGTCATTTGGACAATCCTCGAGATGAGAATGTTTGTGTTATAACTGTACGTGCCGGCTGTAGACAGTACTACCGCGAAAAACGAATTTCGCAAATTTCGAGGATTTGTCTCTTTCACTCTAATGATGCCTTCGTTTGAGTGACAGAGAAAAATCCTCGAAATTTACGAATTTCGATTTTCGCGGTAGTAGGCCAGGGCCTACCGTGAACCACAATTGACATTGTGCCTCACTCTTGAACTTGTAAGTGTGTACATAAGTATAACAGGGAGGCAACAAGTCAATGGTGATTTGCGGTGTCCATCACTTCGAGTTTTTAATTAGGCTGAAGATGAAACATTCGCCGAGTGATTTTGATGGTCAGGGGTACCAATGAGTTTTTCTGAAACTTATATTCGGAACATAAGGTGATATTTACCATTAGCTTTCGGTGAAGGAAATCATCGTGAGGAAACCTGCATACTATGGTGGTCCATATTTTTACCATTTTGTAGGATGTTCGAACAAACAATGGAGCTCCAAGGGGCCCCATAGAAAATTGAAAAGGCAAGCTCCTTTATTGGTAACATCTACTGCATACATCTGCGAAGAAATTCAAAGGTCTAGATGAAGTTCCCTATTTAATTCACTTCGGGCCAGCGTAGGGACTATAACCCAATCCCTCTCATAGAGGTCTCTACTGCACTGCTTAAATATAAAAATATGTATTATTATTATTATATTATTTCACATGGGGGCCAATGCACTTTTTGTGCACACTGTGCACATGGACTTTTTAAAGATCTAGCGGCTAGCCTAATAGAGACCTCAGGCGACCAGAGGGCTAGTCAGTATCTTGCACGGAGCGTTTATGTATCGCCATACAACGGGGGAATGCCTTCTGGGTACCTTGCCCACTGACGGCGATTTAGGCCAACATTTTTTATTTATAGGTAGTGTAAGTATTAAGTTAAGTCCTTATATTGTTTGTTTTTGTTTTATGTCGTTCTTTAGAAATAAAGATTACAACATACCCTATTATTTCACTAGTCTTGGAGCGATCACTGAATACCGACATGATTGTGTTGTTTTTAAAATATTTTCTGTAATTATTATATTGTTGTTTTGTTTTAGGCGAGTAATGTTTGTGAATCGCTCTTTATTACTGTTGTACGTGCTGTTGGCAAATATATGATTCTTTTCCGTTGCCATTCAGGGAAATGCGGACACATTCAGAGTTTTTATTTATATGCCGCACCTGGTATGAGATTATTATTGTATGCAGTACCATACGATATTTGTTAGTAATTGATTAAATCTTATATAACTAGTAATAGTTGTATACATAAATACTGTAGAGCGGGAAGGAAAATCCTTTAAGCCGTCCTGTGGACTACGAGTATATTTCCCATTTTTAAATAGAAGCCACTTTGCCATCTAAACGGCCTTCCGCGACTTTCCTGTCACATTTATGTACGAGTTTGTAAGTGCAACAGAGAGGAAACACGTCGTTTGCGGGTTGGTTCGACCTTCCGATGCTACGCAGCCACCGTTGCACGAAAAATTCAAACCAACAGATCAAATATTTCATGCATGATATCGTAAAAAGCAGATTTATAGCGCCTGCATCCAATTTCGAAAGAATCTTTACGAGCACTATAAATTAAGTATTGTATGTGTGAAATAACCTTCTGCACGCCAAGTTTCAAGTTCTAAAACTTGCTGATCACCGCGACCATTAGTGCTAGCCACAGACTTCCTCCCACAAGGCTTAGCATGAAGGACGTGATAGAACTCGTAGGTTACTCGTAGATTTTATGGCCTGGCCACTACATTGGTCTAAGGCGACCGGTGGCGAGCGCATCCAGAAGTTGGAGCGAGAGGCCGATATCGGAACTCCCTATCGCATGTATGGTTTTCTGCTCCGCCGGTCGCCTTAGGCTAATGTTGTTGTCTGGCATGAAAGACATGATAGAACTCGTAGGTGATTCTAGTTACACTACTGTTTGATTGAAGTCGACTCAAATCGTTTTATAATTTTTTTAAGTAGTGACACTAGGTACTACGTTTGTAAGTTTAAATTAAATATTAGATAGCTTATACCGAAGTTTACCAACGCTGGAGATGAGATTTGAACCCACGTCCCCAGCTTTCGTGACTCATGATCGACTCGAAACCACTCGGCCACTTCAGCTTAGCAGACACCGGAGAATTTTTCGAGTAGGTATATGCAATTTGTTATAAGGCTAAGCGCCTTTGACCGTACTCTCATGAATAATGGTGTACAGTAGTTTTCAAGTTCTTTACAATCAGTATATGGCGCACAAAAGATTTTTCATTGGATACAATTTAAATGACAACATGTTACAATTTTGAGCCATAAAAGAAAATTATGAATTTATTATTGTTACATATGTGACAATAAAGAAGTAAATGTTATATCATGAAAAGTGTTACGAGAACAGATGGACAATAAAACGAAGATAATTGAATGGAATAAAATAAAGTAAAGTAAAAGAAGCGTGCGTAATAAAATAATGTTTTTATTAGTGGTAGGACCTCGTGCAGGGTCCGCCCTAAATAGCAATGCTTGCACTGCTGTGTTTCGGTTTGGGGGTACGATAACCGGTGTAATTACTGGCATAGATAGAGGCAATCCATCTAAGTCCCCAGGGTAGGCAGCGCCTAGAAGATTTTTTGATCACTATGTCCATGGGCCTCAGTTCCTGCTTTCCATCAGGTGGGCTGAGAGCTCAGTTGTCTACACTGAAAAAAATTTTTACCAAAGTGATTTAGGTTGGCAATATTACGAGGAAACTTTGATATGTATATCAAATTTACAAAACTAAAAAGGTTGAAGCAGAGTTCTGGTTAGGTTAGGTTAGTAGGTCAACAAAGAACATTGTACATTAGGTAGGTATACCAAACAACAACTGGTGAAATCAACCAAATTAATTTAGTAGAATGCCAACAAAAAAAGTTTAGTAAAATAAAAAAAATATTGTGATAGGACCCAATCAACCTTAATTTCAGGTTAGAATTACGCAAGATCTGATAAATCAAACTTAGCATTTTTTTCAGTGTACCTTAGCCATACAAAAAATGTGCGAAATACTCCATCTAGTGTGTAACCGATGCCCGATGGAAGCATTGCACACATGCACATTATACAACTGGTGGTCCAAGTAAATCTACAGCATTCCTTGCGAATTTCCCTTCATGTGTACTTAGCACGAGACGGGCACTAACGTTTATTCGCCCCTGGCACGAGATCTACATTACGAGTAATATTGCGGATAATAAAACCTACAAACCTACCATGTAGTAATGGTTTCTTTTTGATTGTGTTTCTGTAATGGCAAGGTAGAAATTTCTGGTAGTAATACGGTCAGGATTTTTAATTTATAGGGTATTCAACGATGAGTACCCTGCACAACAGGGTTTCAGTAAATAAAAAAATCATTTCAACCTCACGTATAGGGGTGGTACCCGATTTTTTTAGAAAAAATATATTAAGTATAAAAATATTTGTGAACTCAAGGCTTAAGATTTTAAATTCGTAATAAAACCAATATTGTCTTCTAAAACTGCGTGATTAAGGAATAATACAAATTCTTTGGTTTGTTTACATTTTTTAGATTTGAAATGGATTTAAGATATACTTGCAATTCACTATTCATGTATTGGGTCAAACAGACCCAAATTCAATGACTATGCCAAAACATTAAAGGTGTTATAAGAAGAGCAATAAACCAACCCTTCTATTTGTATGTATGTCTTAGTATCACCCTCACTACGATGGTACAAAATGGTCGACTACATTGAAACTCTTGAGAATGAACTCCCAAAGTCTTAACTAACTTCAATCTTTAGTGGCCAGGTTTAAGAGTAACGACCATTAAAATATCACTAAGAAAACTTTTCTAATTAGGTAGGCACCATCAATCTTCCTGACAGCCCGCGAATCGGTGTGACTGGCACAAGTTGCCAAATTATACGAATTAGGGGCACCCGCTACGTTTTTACAAATTCTATCTACGTCTCTGTCACTAATTATAAATAATGAGAAACGGGTAGTTTTTCTTAAACCCTTAACTTGGCAGTGCATCTTAAAAGATACATACTTTTTGACCCACTTTTTGTATTTTTTTAGGGTCCCGTAGCCAAAATGGCAAAAACGGAACCCTTATAGATTCGTCATGTCCGTCTGTCCGTCTGTCACAGCCGATTTACTCGAAAACTATAAGTGCTACAGTAACGAAATTTGGTAAGGATATGTGTTGCTTGAACTGCTACAGGATTATGATACTAAATTGTAAAAAAAACCATTGGGGTGAGGGCCCTCCATACATGTAACTGAGCGATAGAAAAAAAAATAGTTGTATATAAGCGTGTGGGGTATTAATAGAAAGATCTTTGAAAATGATATAAAGGTTTATAAATCTAATTTTTCTTTAAGCAAATCGTTTTCGAGATATCAGCTCTCAAAGTCTGAAAAATGGGTCCCATTTTTTAAACTACGCAATATAAAATTCTAAAAAAAATATATGTTATTCACGTTAATAAACTCTATCAACTATTTTTGGTTTGATTAAATTATCTCTTATAGTTTTTGAGGTAGGTTGATATAACTGTATTTTTTTAATAATAAATTGATAATGGTACGGAACCCTTCGCGCGCGAGTCCGACTCGCACTTGGCCGGTTTTTTAAAGACAGAATTTTTTGCTCTGCACAACGCCGAGGAGGCTAAAACGCATGATTTTTTATATTTCTGCCAAGTTTAAGGTTAATCAATAATTGTCTTACAAAATATAAAATTTAAAAACAACTAATTTCAACCAATTTTTCCAAGATCTTATCATCTGTGGTTTCCATTATTGGTTTCCTATCATCTAATCCTACTTTTTGAATGCAAATTCTTGTAAATGAATGAAAGTTACCAAAAGCGCCATACATGTACCTACCTATTGCATTTGAAGGGATAATGATGTAGGTAATTATTAATGTTGAAGCGTCTCACTGCTGGGAACAAACCTCCCTTATTTTCCGAAATGACTGTTGTATGACACTCTTTGTTGTACAAATCTAAGGCACAGAATAAGTAATAGTACTTCTAAGGCTTAATAAAGCTCTAAATCTTAAGGCTTATTATATATTACCTAAAAAAATCGTATAAAGCTCGAAAACCCCAGATTTTACAAACAAGCTTCGACGATTTTAAGAGCAATGGAAACGACATCCAAATTTACTGAAAAACCCGAATCCCTGTCTCCCTTAACCCTTGAATACGCAAGATCAATCAAATCGTTAACCACTCGAGACTCGAGACTCGAGTCTCGAAACTCGAGCCCTCGCGTTAATCAATCTTCTGCTTCCAATTGCGGATCCATACATTTCAATATATTAAACATAATAAGTCAGACCGTGTTTTGGGGTGCTGCGTGGAGTTTATTGAGTTTTTATACAGCCTTTATTTGATGAAGAATAACTAAGTTTATTTGCTTTAATGTTATACGTATACATAGGTTATTTATATTATGCCGTGTGGTGATGGCAGTAAGAATACATTTGTTACCACCCCAACTCCTCCTGCGGGTGTCGTAAGAGTCGACTAAGGGATTGAAGTGTCACTGACCATTTTACAAGATTGATGATCGCCAGCAGCGTCATAATAGTGGACACATTACTGCGATCGCCAATCCGCTTGCCCAGCGTGGCGATTATGGGCATTTATCTCCTAATGCGTCTATACGCATAGTTAATAGGAGAGGCCTACGTCCAGCAGTGGACTAACATAGCCTGATGATGATAGGTTATTATTAATTAACTTTAACTTCATTCCGTCGTTTCGAACACTTTACATGGTTCGTACGCGAGTTTATCCGTTTCCATAGTTTTATTTCACCAGAAATGTTAATTATTTTTTTTATTTATCCGATCATCACGCACAACGAACGAATTAGAATGTGTATTCTGATGATGTCAATTCGTAGCAATTTTAATTAATATTTCTGGTTGAAGATTTCTGGTTGGACGAACGAATTAGAATAGACATTCTAATTCGTTCGTTGTGCGTAGGTACCTAAATCAAACTAGACATAAAATATTAAGTGTAACGTCAAAGGACTTTTTTTCATGCATAATATTACTTTAGTTTCTCAAGTTATATTATTATTTAACAGCCAAGCAAACGGTCGATGCTGTTTGAGATTATTCTAATCATTACTATAAAATTAGCATGTCAACAAATCAAAATGAAGTAATTATGCCGCTTAAAATATTAAGGAAAAGTGATATTCCTACTCTGAAGTCGAATTTTAATTTCATCTCGTATCATTTCACTAATTTTTTTATCGGCCTCTATTTTCATAACTGCACTAACTGTTTATATATATAAATTAAATTTAACTAATCTGATTAACTTAACCTATATCTAAGATTGGCACTTGTGGCATTGTATCGAGGATACTGGCGGTATTTCCTCGCTATATCGAAATACTGATGTCACCAGCTCTTCGATCTTTAGAAACCATTTTTCAATTTTGCAGAATACGCATCCTTTCCAATCAAACAATTTTGCCACATATTATAAATCTTCGTTTAGCGAGATAAAGAATCACAAATACAATGCAATTCACTACAATAGTTGATAACATCAAACCGAGTCCTGGGTCAAAGCTCTGCGTCCAAGTGTTCAAATCTGCTTACATTTGAATAATACAGCGTGGAAACTTCGTCTTATTTATGAAAATTATCAAACGATTTCCATAACCGCCGCGCCGTGGCAAGTTGAAGAAATTGTGGCAACTTTGTAGCAGTATAGCGAGTCGAGAATGTACAGTGCGCGGCGTTAAATTGGCACCAAATAGTGTAGGACATGTTTGGTAAAAAAGTCCATTTTATATTAAATATTTATTGAGCTTCGGGTCATTCTTCAGATTTATGCCTGCGAGTATTTGTAGAACCATATACCTACATCACATCATCAGCCTCATTTCAGTCCACTGTTGGACGTAGGCCTCTCCTATTACTTATACGCATTAGGAAGTAATGCCCATAATCGCCACGCTGGGCAAGTAGGTCGGCGATCGCAGTATTGCGTCCATTACGATGACGCTGCTGCCCACTATCAAACTAGTCAGTGACACTACAATCCCGCAAACGCGGTGTAGAACCATAAACACTAACTATAATTCAATGTGTAGGCACGTGGTAATGGGTGAAACTATTGGATAGTTTAGAAAAGAAGTATGGCGCACAACAAAAAAAAAACGAAAGATTTACCTAGCTAATGCCTAGTATGATGAGGTACCTGGTAACTCTTCTCCCCTCACTACGTCTTTGGTAATGGACTACACTATGGGATAGTTTAGAAAAGAAGAAAGGCGCAGTGACACAAAAAAATACATGTATCTAACTAAAACTAAAACAATAATACATTGTGCATCTAAGGAAATTAGTACGGTATTACTAAGAGTGTGTTAGAATATAAATATTCCGCTTACCGACCGTGATGCATACAATGTTTTTCATCACACACTTGCAAGCAATTTTCTGGATTCCGATTGGTTTCAGAGATAACCAACCTTTTTTTGAAATAAGTTTTTCGACATAACTCGTCATAAAAACACCTTTTGCCAGGCAATCGAAAAATAAGAATAGACTTGACGAAATACTTCCTTACCTGACTTGTACTTAAAAAAATAATTTTAACAAATTGTTATTATGGTAGAAAGAACTCGAAATGTTAAAAAGTATTAAAAAAAAAGGATTTTTTTTGTGGTACTTGAAATTGGGTCACACAATAATTTTTGTTTATTTTGATATCTAGAATGCATAATTAAAATCTTTTGGAATGCTCTCGAACAACCTCTACATACCTAAAGGCTATGCTGAGGTAACTTGTAACTGAGTGTCCTTCCCTCACTACGTCTATGGTAATGGGTTAAACTATACCGTTCCTTAATTAACTTGCCAAGCAACGCCGTGTTTGAACTGTACCGCTGATATTACGTGGAAAGATTTAATTGTATTCGTATGAATACGTACAAGTTTGAGTTTCGAAGGAAGAGAAATGTTTGCTTTGCACTTGGTTTTCGAATGTGGAATTAAATTATTGTAACGAAAAGTTGCAATGTTGAATCAAATTTTCAAAGACGAAGTCAGTCGTTGTGATCCTGCTAAATTTTAACCGCTTACTTTCATTTGAGTACCTACAATATGTTTTTCTCAAACATGCAATGAAATATTGTCTTTACGTTCCTTAAAATAGACTCGGAAGAATCGCTTTTAGGGCACAGTAACTCACTGGGATGGAAATGGAATTTCATAATACTTTTCTTACTTTTTTGTATGTTTGAGATAAGGACTATACATAGTATACATACCTTGGCGTGAAAACGGATTCCCGGCCTCGTTACCTATATACCAACTTGGCTAGAAATTCTCATTTTCCCGGCCTCTAATGTAATGTTGTATTTCTTTATCTGTTACTTTGGCGGTGGCAATTGTTACAAAGAGACAAATCACATGACAAATTGGACGTTGGACTTTTATGAAAGAGAGGATAAAATATATGAAATTCGAGATTCATCCGTGTCACTTTTTAGGGTTCCGTAGCCAAAATGGCAAAAACGGAACCCTTATAGATTCGTCATGTCCGTCTGTCCGTCTGTCACAGCCGATTTACTCGGAAACTATAAATGCTACAGTAACGAAATTTGGCAAGGATATGTGTTGTATGAACCGCTACAGGATTATGATTCAAAATTGTAAAAAAAAACATTGGGGTGGGGGCCCTCCATACATGTAACTGAGGGATAGAAAATTTTTTTTAGTTGTATATAAGCGTGTGGGGTAATAATAGAAAGGTCTTTGAAAATGATATGAAGGTTTATTAATCTCATTTTTATTTAAGCGAATCGTTTTCGAGATATCAGCTCTCAAAGTCTCAAAATGTGCCCCCACCCTCTATTTTTTAAACTACGCGATATAAAATTCTAAAAAAAATATATGTTATGCACATTAATAAGTTCTATCAACGATTTTTGGTTTGATTAAATTATATCCTATAGTTTTTGAGGTAGGTTGATTTAACTGAATTTTTCTAATAATAAATTGATAATGGTACGGAACCCTTCGCGCGCGAGTCCGACTCGCACTTAGCCGGTTTTTTTTTAATTAATATAGCACTGT
>JALPQI010009898.1:0-46311 GCA_025490895.1 Thaumatotibia leucotreta | reverse complement strand
CGATAAAGCACGCGTTGCGCATGTAGATACTCCACATCACACACCATTTATCACTTATTATTACTTACTATTCATCAGTGTACATTTTGGTGCCTTGACCAGGATACGCGACGAGATTCTTTCACTAAATAGTTTAGGACATAAGTAATACCTTCAAGTCTCGATATAGAACGCGTTGGGCGTGTAGATACTCCACGCACGCAAGTTATCACTATTCATCAGTGTACATTTTGGTGCCGTGACCAGGATACGCGACGAGATTCTTATAATCAAGGGATATAAGTAATACCTTCAAGTCTCGTATGTAGATACTCCTGAGCGCATGCTAGTTACCACTTATTATCATTTACCTACTATATATTGATCAGTGTACATTTTGGTGCAGTGACCAGGATACACGACGAAATTCTTTCACTAAAGTTTAGGACATAAGTAATACCTTTAAGTCTCGATATAGAACGCGTTGTGCGTGTAGATACTCCAGAGCGCGCGCCAGTTGCAGCGCGAGCGCACGCGCCGCGCGGGCGCCGACCCGCGCTCCCATACCGCCATAGGCTCGGAGAACCCCGTCCAGCGCACCCTGTATATCACCACTATAGTTAGAACAACCTATACACAGTGTTTTTTAAGTAGGGGAAATCGGAAACTATAGAAGGTACATGGAAGCTGTCTAAGAAGACCACAGATGTCATATATACCATAGATCAAGCAAACGTATTTACTTAGCGTGTCAAATGAACTCAGTGAAATCCACTGAGTTGTCTGTTTTTAATCGCAGCTTGCAGCTTTAGGGCGTCAAATTTTGTAGGTTGAAGTGAACAAAAACATTAATGATGCCTCCTTAAGTAATATTAATGTTGCTTAGTGTAAGAGGGGCGGCCTGAAAACCAGCGTTGTGTAGTTGTCTGTTTATTCGGTGACTGACACAACATATGCTGAGTCCGCTCCTTTTGTCACATTCAATGTGTAAAGTAGGTTAAGTATGGTTCGTGAAATATAAATTGGTAACTTTCTACCTACATTATAGTTAAAATAAACATTCAATTTATATTTCTCGGATATATAATGTATATTTTTCTCACACTTGTCCATGTAGTTACTGACAATAGTTCCAATAAACTAATGTAATGTTTTCTGCATGCGGGTGTGATTAAATGCATTGTGGTGCTGTTATTTTTTTAGTTGTGGCAATAAATACTTTCTTATTCTTATTCTTATTCTTATTCTTAATTGCAACAACACAAAAAATATGAATAGGGCCTGAGACATATTTAAAATCATAGGCAAGTAACAACTTCAGTAAAAAATCTGACACGCTCGGCTGCCATGCAAATGAATGAACTTGTTTCTTATATCCAAATCTAATTTTATGAAAGAGACATTAGGTATTTTTTGTAGAAAACAATGTTTGCATAGTCAAAATTTTGGTCAAGTGCCTAAAAATTAATAATGTTGATGATTTTTTTGACGCATTTCACGCATAGACAATTTATTGTATCAGATATAACACTCGCCTGGGCGCGCTCCAGTAACAACGCGAGCGGGGCCGCACACACGGCGCGCAGACGCAGCACGTGCGGGTGCCGCAACACGCGTAACACGGCGAGCTCCTGGCGGAGGCCGCAGTAGGCCCGGCAGGCCCCCGCGGTCGGGGAGCGCTCCCAGCGCGCTAACGCCACCTGTGGTTTCGCAACTATGTAAAAATTTTAAATACTTAAATGTGTCTCTACCTCCTTGTAGGGTTATCATTATTGGCCGGCAAGAAGAAATAGTAATTTGTTATACAAGGGTGCAAAGTTGTATTTTAACAGAGTGTGGAATTGCAACACGATATAGCGAACGGATTCTAGGGTTGAACCATGAGCTAGCGAATGGATTCTATGGTTGAACCACGAGCGAAGCGAGTGGTTCGAAAATAGAATCCTGAGCGAAGCGAGTGGTTCAAGAATAGAATCCTGAGCATATAGTGTTGCAATACACACAAGCTAAAATAAATTTGAAGCCGTGTGTACGTAGGATGCCCTGAAAATTTCGGGAATTTATTACTTAGGAACGTATATTTGACATGTGTTATACCTCTTTCTTACAAGCATAGTCTCATTATTCGATATCTCATTATTTTTTTTTTACACCAAATAAATGAATTCTATTCTATTCTATTCGAAAACACTGGCCACTTAGAAAAAAAAAACAATGTCCGATTTTCAATTGTTTTTTAAAGTCGTTGAGTCGCTGGTGAAAATGGAGCTGTCCCGCGAAAGTTTTAGAGCAATGATTTATTATGACTTTAAAAGTGGATTAACACAACAACAATGTGAAGACCGATTAACTATTGCTTTTAGTAGTGAAGCACCTTCAAAGACGACCATATACAGGTGGTATTCGGAATTCCAACGTGGCCGTGTGTCTCTTGCGGATGACGTACGTGAGGGTCGACCGAAAACGGCCGTTACCGATCAAAATATCGATTTTTCTTTAGTGACAGCCTGGGGTAAATCTAAATGACATGACAACTTTGACAAGTGACATTGTACTGGAACGTTCCGTTTCTCGTAGCATTTTTTTTTTCTTTTTTATACTATATTATTACAAAATTTAAAGTGCATATAATATTTACATTTGCCCCATGGATTTTATTTTACTTTACTTATCAATGTAAAAAAACATTGCATAACTTGATTTTTCTATATGTTTTAACAATTGTTTGCCTTTTCTGGCTACTATTAGTTTTATATTTAAAATGTACTGTGTAGTGCATTTGTGCTGGTCGGCCGGCAGGCTAAACGGACTAGTAAATTTAGTAGTATATAATTTAATATTTAGTTTTTATATATTATATAACTTAATAATATTATTATATATTTATATTATATGTCTTTTGATGGATCTAATGATTCCTTTTACTCAGCTTGTGACTTGTCGACTTCATTTCATTCGACTGATGAACTGCTTGAAACCGAGACCCTTGGTTCTTTGATGAGGAATGAATTCCAGAGGCACCCCAATCTTTTTAACGTTTGCCATATTAACGCTCAAAGCATTTGTAGCCATTTTAATGATTTTTTAGACACTTTTACTTCCTGTGATATTCATGCTATTCTCGTTAGCGAAAGTTGGCTTAAACCTGAAATTCCTTCAACATGTTGCAGCCTTCCGGGGTTTATCTTACTGCGTAATGACCGCACAGGCAAGCGCGGTGGAGGAGTGGCAATCTATCTTCGTTCTGATATCCCCTATAAGATTGTAAAGATCTCGCCCTCCCTTTATTCCAGCTCGATGGAATTTCTGATCATTGAGGTAAAGTTAAGAGGAGTTTGCCTCATTCTAGGTGTAATCTATTGTCCACCTACTATAGACTACTTTACAGCTTTCGACGACCTTCTATCCGAGGTGGGCTCGGAGTGCACACATCATACAATTATGGGCGATCTTAACACAGACTTACTGAAGGATAACTTTAGGTCACGACAGCTGAGATCGGTTTCAGAAGCAGCGGACTTTTCTTTGGTGCCTCTTCAGGCAACTCACCACAATGCTGACTCGCCCGACTCGTGGTTAGACGTGATCATGACGTCTTCTATGGACAATGTAGTCAAATCTGGCCAATTATTAGCACCTGGGTTCTCACATCACGACCTTATTTATTTGACGTACAAGGTTAAACCGCCAAAACTGAAGCCAGTGGTATTAAGTTTGCGGAGCTTTGCCAGACTCGATCCTGATTCTCTAAGGCGCGACGCTGGGTCGGCTAACTGGGCTGCCACGTATGATGCATCTACGTTGGATGAAAAAGTTACCAAATTTAATTCTGTTCTCTTAGAACTGTTTGATGCTCATGCGCCGGTTCGTTCGGTGAGATTGAAGCGGCCGCCTGCGCCGTGGATCACTAGGGGCGTTCGTATGGCGATGTCGAGGCGTGATAAAGCTTTTCGCATATTTAAGCGGGATCGTTGCGATGTAAACTGGGGTTTGTTCAAGGCTGCGAGAAATCGCTGTAACCAAATGGTGAGAGCTGCGAAGCGTCGCTACATCCATGAGAATGTTCTTTCCACTTCTCTTGCTGACACATGGAAATTCCTTAGATCCCTTGGCATTGGAAAAACTAGAGGAGATGTAAATTCTACCACTTTCACCCTTAACCAATTAAATTCACATTTCTCTAAAACCACCTCACTTAATCCCTTAGTTAAATTTAAAACATTATCTCTAATTGCTTCTCTTTCCTCTCCAGATATTGTTCCTTTTACATTTAGCCCCGTATCTCATGATGAAATTCGTAAAATCATTGTGTCCATTAAATCTCAGGCAGTTGGTCATGACAACGTGAGTAGAGTTATGGTCATCCATATCCTTGATCAAGTTCTGCCTGTAGTATCGCATATTGTCAATACTTCCTTACTCACTGGGGTTTTCCCATCTTGTTGGCGTAAGGCCTTTGTCATTCCACTGCCTAAAGTTGACAATCCCAGTTCTCTCAATCATTTTCGGCCTATATCCATCCTTCCATTTCTCTCTAAAATTCTCGAGGCCGCAGCCCACAAACAGATTTCACAATTTGTTCACCGGAATAATCTCCTGTCACCCTTTCAATCTGGGTTCCGATCCGGTCACAGCACCACCACCGCACTTCTTAAAGTTTCGGAGGACATTCGGCTAGGGATGGAAACCTCCAAAGTCACGGTGATGGTGCTTATAGATTTTTCAAATGCCTTCAATGTTGTTGACCATGACCTACTTCTCGCTACTCTGACTCATTTGCGAGTTTCCTTAAAGGCAACAGAGTGGTTTGCGTCTTATCTGTCTGATCGCGTTCAGGCTGTCCGTGCCAGTCACTCACTATCCGACTGGTGTGCGCTGAATAATGGTGTTCCTCAAGGTGGCATACTTTCACCCTTTCTGTTTTCTGTGTTCATCAACTTAATTACCGATAACATTCGTAGCTCTTACCATTTGTATGCAGATGATTTGCAGCTGTACACTCATGCGGATGTGAATGACATTAACACTGCCATCGCGTTGTTGAATGCTGATTTGGATCGCATTGCTGAATGGTCCAGTTCCTTTGGTGTGTGTGTCAATCCAGCCAAGTGCCAAGCCATAATTTTGGGAAGCCAGTGGCAAATTGCTAAGCTCAGCGCTATACCGATTGCACCGATCTTGTTTGATGGGGAAGTTATTCCTGTGAGTAATAAGATAAAAAATCTGGGATTATTTTTTGATTCTCACTGTTTAGAATTGTTCCATGGTTTTAGATAATTTCGCCTGGCAACATACTTGCCTTGAACTTTAAAAAAAAAAAAAAACGTTCAATGAGTTGTCATAAATCTTTCGGTGCGATAGCACGTACTCTTTATCGTAAATTCAAAGTATTCAAATCTTTCGTATCGAGCAGTTGATTATCGTATAAAATCTTTGCTTTCAACTGTGTGTGAACGTCGAAGAAGGCAGATCCGTTGGAGGAAGCACGAGTCTTTGCATCTCGCTGGAGCTGGTTAACGGTAAACCTTTGCCGAAGGTAAGTTTGAACGAGCCAACGGTGAGGAGCCTATACCAGCCGCTACAGCCGAGATCTGCGTTATCTTCTGCAGATCACAAAGGTACGTGTTTCATACAGCTGATAAGCCTTCCACACCAAGTTCCACATTCTTTTTCGTTTCGTGAAAACTTTGAACTTTAAAACTTAATATAAGAAAAAAATACAGTCCGCTTTTATCGAAGAAATAATCACACATTTTTATGGTCCTCCGACCGAATTAATTTGTAAAGTGCCCGTGGTTATTTTCGCGTTATTTCGTATCATTTTCGCATATTCAATATCATTTCTCGTAAAAATTTAGTCGTTGCAAATTTAATAAAAACATTCGAGGGTAAGCATAGAACACACTTGGCTAGGGCGTTTTTCCGTTCCGTTTACACGTTTAGGAATTTACTCATTCATATCGTAAATCGTTCATAAGTGATAGACAGACAACTGTCATAATTGTCAAAGTTAATAGTTTCTGAACGCATCGTAATTGTCAGTGACGTTTTGCTGTCATAGCAGTTGTCAGATTAAAAATAACCTATTCCTCTCACGTTTGTTCGATAATTTTATTTCGTTAAAGTTACTAATTTGTATATAAATATACTTTCTTTCGAATAAACATGGGTGGCGGTGATAAGTCGGAAAATTGTGACAAGAATCGTGTTGGTCGCGATTATGCATTTGCTAGATTGGAATATATGCAGAATTCCGACTTGCAGGGTTATTGTATACAAGATGTGAACAACATCGAGAAGGATTTTCATGCTTTTCAGGTTGATTTACTCGCTTCTTTACCCAGCGGTAAGAGGACAAATGAATTAGAAGTGTCGTCACAGTTTGAAAAACTAGTGAAATCAATTAAATTACGTTTGACGGAAAAAAGTGAAGAACTTAAGCCTGCTATTCTAAATAATAGTGCCAGTAATAATTTTAGTGTAGGTGTTCGATTACCCAAAATAAATATCGTACCTTTTGACTCCAAAATTGAACATTGGGTATCGTTCATACAGATTTTTGACTCCTTGATTCACAACAAAGACATCCCCGCTGTCGAGAAATTTCATTACCTCTTAACAAGTGTCAGTGGTCATGCATTTAATTTAATTAAAAATTATCCATTGAGTGATGAGAACTATTTAATAGCATACAACACTTTAAAATCTTATTATGATAAAAAGAGGGTTATTGCTACCATTTTTTATGAAAAATTATTGAACTGTGAATCAGTGAAGTCAAAAAATCCTATAGAATTAAATAGAGTTTGTCGAACATTCAAAGAAAATTTAGAAATATTGTCAAAATATGATTTGCCGGACAAGAACTTCATGTTGTTCCACTCATTGTGGTCAAAGTTGGATGTGGCCACAAAAGAAGCCTTCGAATTGCAACTGCACTCAAATGCTGAGATTCCACTGTATGATGACTTGATTTCTTTTATTGAAAAGCGTGGTCAAGCATTGCAAAACTCTATGGGTGTGATATCTGAAGACCTTGGAAAGCCGGCAAAGAATATTAAGCCTAAATCATCATCATCATTTGTCGTGCCACCTTTGAGTACCTGTGCCATATGTGCGGCTCCAGGTCACAAATTAGAACAGTGTACAAAGTTTTTAAAATTGTCTCCGTTTGATAGATTCACTCAGGTGAAGGAGAAAAAATTGTGCATTAATTGTTGTCGTCCGTCTCATTCGGTAAAAAATTGCAAATCTTTGGTATCCTGTGGTACTTGTAAAAACAAACACCATACTTTATTACATTTTGATAAAAGCAATGAGGTGGAGCCTACTAGTTCACCTAGTACTCAAGTTACATTGGCTGTTCCAAACTTAAATTCACAAGCCTTGTTCTCAACAGCTATTGTATTAATTAAAAATAAATTTAATAAATTGGTACCCATTCGAATACTGATAGATAATGCCAGTGCTTGCAATTTCATGACTTTGAAATGTGCAAAGACACTTGGAATACCTATAAAAAATAGATTGGACTCGGTGAATGGCATCGGCCAAACATCAACTAATGCTGTTGGAGTTATTGATTGTGAGATATTCCCTTCGAATGGTGATTTCTCATGTAGCTTTTCGTTTGAAGCATTTGTGCTTCCTAAAATATGTGCTGATATGCCAGCAGAACCACTTGATGTCTCATCTTGGAGGCATCTTAAGGATTTAGACCTTGCTGATCCAACTTTTGATAAATCTGGACCAATCGACATGCTAGTTAATGTCAAGATTTTCGCTGCAGCGCTTCAACCTGGTATTGTCAAGGGTAATGAAGATCAACCTATTGCTGTCAGCACTGTTTTCGGCTGGATAGTGATGGGCGAATGCTCAACTGATATTAACACATATCGTTCTCGTGGTCGTAAGGGTCCCAGTAAGGAGTGCTTTCTCGTGGCGTGTCTCTCATTGGACAATAATATCAAGCGCTTCTGGGAGTTGGAAAGTGTTGAATCTCCGAAACAAGTAATATTATCGAAATCGGAATTGTCGTGCGAAAGGCAAATGGAAACTTCATATCATCGTAATTCTGAGGGCAGGATGGTAGTACCCTTAACCTTCGTCGACCCTCAGGACAAACCTAGGTTTTCAAACTCTCGGGAGATTGCTCTCAAGCGTTTCTTAAATCTAGAGAGGAAGTTTAAATTAAATCCTCTCTTTCGGACAGCTTATGTCAATTTCATGAATGACTATTTGGAGTCTGGTCACATGGAGGAAGTTGACCCTCCTTTGTCGTGTGAAGGTCGCTTTTATTATGTACCACATCATGGAATTTTACGCCCCCACTCTGTCACCACCCCTCTTCGTTCTGTATATGACGCTAGTGCAAAGGATTCTGCAGGGAAATCTCTGAATGACACATTGCTGCCAGGCCCTAAACTGCAAAATAATATATTCGACTTGTTAGTTAGATTTCGTTGGCATGCAATAGTGTTCACTGGAGACATCAAGCAGATGTACCGTCAGTTCCTTGTCGATCTCGAAGACTGTGATTATCAGCGCATCCTCTGGCGGCCATCAGCTGATGACCCTGTGAAAGATTATCGCTTGCTCACAGTGACTTACGGTGTTTCTTGTGCTCCTTATCAGGCGCTCTGGTGCATATCCAAGTTGGCGAAGGAGTTCTCGTGTCGTGCTCCTCATGGTGCTGCTGTGTTGGGAAGGGATGCGTATGTCGATGACGTCGTATCAGGTGCAGACTCGGTCGAAAATGCGTTGGTGTTACGTAAACAGCTGGTGGAAATCTTGTCGTCTGCTCAGCTCCACTTGCGTAAATGGACTTCCAATAGTCCTGAATTTCTAGAAAGCTTGCCAGGTTCGGAGCTTTATTCTGAGCAACTTCATAATTTTGAAGATGTTCATGATTTGTCGTTAAAAATTCTCGGTCTGTCGTGGCTTCCACAGGAAGATAATTTCACATTTAAAACATCGTTAAATGATTGTCGTTGTACGAAGCGGTCAATTCTCTCGGACATCGCTCGTATCTTTGATCCTCTGGGTCTATTATCGCCAGTTGTATTCTTTGCAAAATATTTAATACAACTTCTGTGGGTCTCTGGTGTCGATTGGGATACCGAAGCTCCCATCACCATCACTCAAGAATGGCGTAAGTTCAAATCACAGCTGTCGGATTTGAGTTCATTGTCCATTCCTCGGAGAATGATTGTATCGTTTACATCACTACAACTCCACGGTTTCTGTGACGCTTCGGAGAAGGGTTATTGTGCTGTCATTTATTGTCGTGTCGTTCAGAATGACGGTTCTATTGTCGTGCGCCTGTGCTGCGCTAAATCCAAGGTGGCTCCTCTCCGTAAATGCTCAGTACCAAGATTGGAGTTGCTAGCTGCTGTCTTACTGTCGGACTTGGTCATGTCGTTTCGGGAAGCTTTGAAAGATCTTCACATGTTTGATGATATCTACGCGTGGTCAGATTCCACTGTCGCTCTGACTTGGATTCGTTCGTGTCCATCAAAGTGGAAAACCTTCGTAGCCAATAGGGTTACACACATACAGGAGAATGTGCGCCCTGACTGTTGGAAGCACGTTGCTGGTTCGGACAATCCCGCAGACTGCGGTTCCCGCGGCTTACTTCCAGCTGATTTAATCCAGCATCCGCTATGGTGGGCGGGGCCGATCTGGTTGTCTAATCCTCAAGAGTCATGGCCGCAATCGGAGATCCTTCCTGATCAGTCCGCTTCGAATGAGCAGAAAATTTATAGTCTGTTCACAGCCTCCAATGTAGCTTTCATAGACAATATCTTAAATAGATTCTCGTCTTTGCAGCGCGTATTGCATATTCTCGCCTATTGTTTTCGATATATTCACAATTTGCAACACCGAACTTCGAAAAATATCGAACCAAATTTATCGTCTGATGAAATCCTAAGGGTTATGCATTTTCTTGTAAAACACGTTCAAGAACAAGTTTTCGCCTCGGAAATTCGTTGCTTGTCGATAGATAAGTCACCACACCCTCTACCAAAACCTCTACGAAAATTGTCGCCATTTTTGGATGAGCTTGGGTTGTTAAGGGTGGGCGGTCGCCTTTCCAAAGGGAATTTAACATTCGATGTTAAACATCCGCTCTTATTGCCTCGTGAGCATAGGCTGACGACGTTAATAATTCAGGATTATCATCATCGGTTTATGCACCCTGGATTGCAAACTTTGCAGAATTTACTAGCCCAAGAATTTTGGATTATGTCAGCTAAACGGGCAATAAATTCGGTAATTTCATCCTGCATGAAATGCTTTCGTTCTCGACCCAAGGTGGCTTCGCCTCCTATGATGGGTAATTTACCGTCGTTTCGAATAAACCAAATTAAACCTTTTTCGTCCTCGGCAGTAGACTACGCGGGTCCCTTTGACATTAGTATGGCTCGCGGTCGTGGTCTACGCACATACAAATCGTATATTTGCGTTTTCGTGTGTACTGCCACCAAGGCAATACATTTCGAACTCGTTTCCGAGCTCACATCTGAAGCTTATCTGGCAGCTCTCCGTCGCTTTATTTCTCGACGTGGTCGTTGCTCCAGGTTAATCTCAGATCAAGGGAGAAACTTTATCGGTGCATCCAATATGCTACAAGATTTGATGGTTAAGGCTTCGCACGCAGAGAAAATTAACTTCGTTTTTAACCCACCTGGTAGCCCACATTTCTCTGGGTTAGCTGAGGCTGGCGTGAAGTCTGTGAAAACCCACCTTTCTCGTGTGATCGGTTCACAGCGACTTACTTTTGAAGAGTTCTATACTGTCTTAACTCAGATAGAGGCAATGCTAAACTCGAGACCTCTGTCTCCTATCAGTTCAGATCCTAACGATTTGTCTGTGTTGACCCCTGGTCACTTCCTCACTTTGGAACCACTCACCATATTACCGGAAGGAAATATGGTCGATGTGAAACTGGGTCCTCTTCAGCGATGGAAGCTGCTACAAAAGATCCACCAGGATTTCTGGCGCAAGTGGCAAGTAGAATACTTGCACACATTGCAACAACGCCACAAATGGTTCAACAACCAGCAAAACATTGTCGTCGGCATGCTCGTGCTAATTGTCAATGAGCAATGTAGCCCCATGAAATGGAAACTAGGCCGAGTTATCCAACTTCATCCAGGGACTGATGGGATTTGTCGCGTCGTTACAGTTCGTACCGAATCAGGTGAATTTAAACGACCAGTAGTCAAGCTGTGTCCCTTACCTTTACAAAATTAACTCCCA
Source organism: Thaumatotibia leucotreta (assembly GCA_025490895.1). Taxonomy (NCBI): domain Eukaryota; kingdom Metazoa; phylum Arthropoda; class Insecta; order Lepidoptera; family Tortricidae; genus Thaumatotibia; species Thaumatotibia leucotreta. The sequence goes on along the minus strand of JALPQI010009898.1, from coordinate 35,070 downwards.
GATCACTAAGTAATAAAAAATAGTTTAATAGTATCGTTTTGAATATCGTAAAATAAATTTAAATCTAAGTGTAGTTAAATAGCAAAAAACCTAGAACACTATGCACTGGTGTGTCCTATGAATACCTCTCGTTTAAAATATAATTATCTCGTAAAATACATGGTATTTTGGCGGGCGGAATGTTTAGAATTGTTCCATGGTTTTAGATAATTTCGCCTGGCAACATACTTGCCTTGAACTTTAAAAAAAAAAAAAAACGTTCAATGAGTTGTCATAAATCTTTCGGTGCGATAGCACGTACTCTTTATCGTAAATTCAAAGTATTCAAATCTTTCGTATCGAGCAGTTGATTATCGTATAAAATCTTTGCTTTCAACTGTGTGTGAACGTCGAAGAAGGCAGATCCGTTGGAGGAAGCACGAGTCTTTGCATCTCGCTGGAGCTGGTTAACGGTAAACCTTTGCCGAAGGTAAGTTTGAACGAGCCAACGGTGAGGAGCCTATACCAGCCGCTACAGCCGAGATCTGCGTTATCTTCTGCAGATCACAAAGGTACGTGTTTCATACAGCTGATAAGCCTTCCACACCAAGTTCCACATTCTTTTTCGTTTCGTGAAAACTTTGAACTTTAAAACTTAAATTATAAAAAAACTACAGTCCGCTTTTATCGAAGAAATAATCATACACTCACCTTTCCTGGAATGGCCACTTGGCAGATATAAGTCGGAAGGTCACTGGAACTTTGAGAACTTTATATAAATTTAAAAACTTTCTTCCAGTGGCTACCAAAAAAATGTTAGTACAGGCTCTGATCCTACCAATAATTGATTATGGCGATGTGTGCACGACGAATATCACCCAAGAGTCTCTTAATAAACTTGAACGTCTCCTTAATAATGGCATTCGATTTATCTTTAACCTCCGTAAATATGATCACGTTTCCTTTTACCGGCGTCAACTCAACTGGCTTTCCATCCGTCGACGGAGAGTACTCAGGATCCTCTGCACCCTTTTTTCTATTCTGTTTGAGCCTTCTGCTCCCGGATATCTCAGAAGTAGGTTCACATTTGAAACTCCTCGGCCAGGCTGTGAGTTGCGTACCTCCCGTATTCTCAAACTTTTGGTCCCTGCTCACCGTACTAGTTTTATTAGTAATTCCTTCGTCGTCCAGGCTTGTCGTCACTGGAATTTGCTTCCTCTTCATATAAGACAAGCTCCAAGCAAATTTGCGTTTAAGCGGATGTTGCGTACGCACCTGCTGAGTGAAGAGTGTAAATAGTGTCCATCATTATCATTATGTATGTATGTATGTAGGAAATATGTAGTAGTATATTATACTATTGTATTTATGTATTCGTATTGTATAATTATATATATGGATATAATTAGTTTGCTTTAGATTTCAATAACATTGCTTTTGTCTCTTTTTGCACCTTTTTATTCGTTTTCTGTTTGGCCTTATGGTTGACTGGTAGAGAATGCCATTAGGCATTAAGTCCGCCATTTGTACATTTTTTTTGTATTTTGTGCAATAAAGCTTAAATAAATAAAATAAATAAAATATCGATGTTGTTCGCCAACTGATAAAGGAAGATAGGCATGTTACATATCGGGAGATTCAGGAGACTTTAGGCATTGGAATGAGTCAGGTACAAGTTATTTTACAACAAGAGTTGGGCGTGCGGAAGTTATTTTCCCGGTGGATTCCTCACTTGTTATCTGCGGCCCTACCGCGAAAAAAAAAATTCGCAAATTTCGAGGATTTGTCTCTCTCACTCTAATGACGCCTTCGTTTGAGTAACAGAGAAAAATCCTCGAAATTTACGAATTTCGATTTTCGCGGTAGTAGGCCTGACGACCAGAAACGGTACGTGTCAATTGGTGCCGCAAAACTTTAAAAAGATTTAATGGAGGAAGCTCAAATGCCGTTTTTAGTATTGTGTCAGGTGACGAATCATGGATTTACGCATATGAGCCTGAATCGAAAAACCAATCTCGAGTTTGGGTTTACGAAGACGAACCGAAGCCGACAAAAGTTGTTCGTTCTCGCAGCACGATCAAAAAAATGGTAGCCACGTTTGTCTCCAAATCGGGTCACGTGGCGACTATCGCTCTTGAAGATCGAAGAACTGTCAATGCCGATTGGTATATAGGCGTTTGTTTACCGATTGTTTTTGCTGAACTGCGAAAAACTAACCCTAACCGCCGTATTATACTACACCATGATAATGCCAGCCCTCACACCGCTCAGAAAACAGACGACTATCTGAAGGGCGAAAACGTCGAATTACTGAACCATCCTCCGTACAGCCCCGACCTAAGTCCCAACGATTTTTTTTACTTTCCCGAAAATAAAGAATCGGTTGCGTGGTCAGTGTTTTCAGACCGCGGAAGAAGCAGTCGACGCTTATAAAATGGCCATTTTGTCAACCCCCACTTCAGACTTCAATAACTGTTTTAAAAACTGGTTTCAGAGAATGAAAAAGTGTATTAAACACAAAGGAGAATACTTTGAAAAACAATAAAAGTACTTTTATTTCATTAAAATGCGTATTTTTTCCGATTCCCGAAACTTTCAGGGCAACCTACGTAACACAAAACTTTTCACCTTCCTTAAGTGAGGAAACACAACATAATAAAAACAACTGATATATGTAAAATACACTTTTATTTTTAAAAATCAAGGGAAGTTCAAACTTTGCACTCTTGTGGATAAAACGCAACTTTACTATCTGTTTTTAAAGAATAAAAAAGCCCTTTCCGAGCAAGGAAGGTGAAAAGAAAATTATATATGTCATTCATCGACCGAAAACTCTAATGTCACTTTAATGAAGAAAAGCACATGCAAGTAAAATATAAATAGAAATCCTTTAATAAACTACTTCAAGAAACCTATAAGTGCCGCTACCGTCTAGCTACAATGTTCACTCGATAAGGAAAAAAGGAACCAGTACATAATTATAATTGGTAAGTTGCACCCCCAACCTGTGTATAACAAAAATGACAAGACTTAATGAGACGAGACAAGACAAACGAAGACTTACGCTTCCATAAACGGGTCGAATAGTACATTACGACACAAGTGTAAAAAACATGAAATTAGAAACGAGTGGCGATGTTTTAAAACACGACCGATAGGTGTTTTAAATCGCCACAAGTTACGAATTTCGTTTTTGCACGTGTCTCGTACGACGTTTTTTAGTACAGATGGCCCTCCGAAGTTTTGGACCTGACGTAAAATGGCACATTTCTCGCACTAGAGCCTAAAAACACCATCTGTACTAAAAATACTTTTCGTTGTCTTATTTTGTGTCCCTAAAAACGTGAAGCAGTGGTGATTTTTGTACGAGATGATGTTTTGTTTTCAATTTCTGATGCATAGATTGAAATCTAGCCTGAAAATGAAATACAAGTGCACCGGAATTTTTTTATATACCGAATCGACTAAAAGCAACTAAAAGTGTGACAGAGTGGTATCAAACAAGACAACGAAAAGAATTTTGTCCTAAACATCGTCCATTCGGAAGAGACACCTTTATGGGACATCTTTTTCAATTCCCACTGTTTTGTAACATAGGTATATTAGGTATTCTTATAAGTTATATGATTTCTACTTAAATTGTCATCTTTATCGATCTTATAGGAGAAAAATTTAGTCCCAAAATTTATATAAATTTTTCGTTTTTTTTAATGTAAATATGTGAAAAAAAACCTTGGGACAAAAGATTTCTCCATTAAGGATCGAAAGAACTGCCATTCTGAGTGGAAATTATAAACCGTGTTTTTTTTTAATTCCGTTTAATCTAACAGGCTGCTTGGTACGTAAATTGGAGCTACCTGGTATATTATTTTTTGAATAACTCAATAACAATAAGAGTTAAGATACTAGTTTCTTAGAGAAATTGATTATTTTTGACCTAAATAAGCTTCCCTTTAATTTAACGGAAATCAATAAAAACACGGTGGATTAAAAGTTCCAAATCCATAAAAAAATGAGGGGACAACTTTGACGGCCACCTTCTGTGTTAGTTACCCCGGGAGGCCGCCACGAGGCCGCCATGGTGTATAACATCACCTTGTAGGCGTGGCTGGGCCGCGGCGGCGGGACCGGCTGCAGCGCCTTGACGGCCACCTTCTGTGTTAGTTACCCCGGGAGGCCGCCACGAGGCCGCCATGGTGTATAACATCACCTTGTAGGCGTGGCTGGGCCGCGGCGGCGGGACCGGCTGCAGCGCCTTGACGGCCACCTTCTGTGTTAGTTACCCCGGGAGGCCGCCACGAGGCCGCCATGGTGTATAACATCACCTTGTAGGCGTGGCTGGGCCGCGGCGGCGGGACCGGCTGCAGCGCCTTGACGGCCACCTTCTGCGCCGGCTGGGCGGGAGGCCGCCAGGAGGCCGCGAGGACGGTCCCGAAGGCCCCGCGGCCGGCGACGGACTCCAGCACTATATGCTCCCAGCGAGCACGCTGCTGTTCTTCTACGTCGAGGAGTAACTGTCAAAAAACAAAATTGACAACATTTCATATTTTTTAGTGCGAGTTTTTATTGTCTGTTTTGAAAGAGCTCAATATTAAAAGATACACGTATTTTTTTATTTTTCAATAAAATTGCTATTTTAGTGCGAAAATTCCTTTTTATTACTACTTCGAGCAGAAACAGTGTAAGTTACAAACGTCAAGAATCAGCTAAATGACGTTACAAGTGATGTTTCGTACACGAAAGAAAACGATGAAAAACGGTAACAAGTGTCAAATGTCACCGCCAAACACAAATGGCATTCCAACCACAACATTTTTTTTGTTATATTGGCAGCTCTGAATCAGCTATGTGACGTCCTTTAAACTAATTTTAAGATTTTTAACAAAAATATTGCGAAATAATAATAAAAAATATGTTTTTGTGATCTACATGCGTATATCTCGAAATGGTTTTCGATTTCGGGACATCGAAAATTTTGAAACATTGTCAATTTGTCAAAATATACCTTGGTTGCGAGAGACCTTGCCCACGAAGGTAGAGGTTCCAGGTTCGATTACGAGAGCATTTATTTGTGAGTTTATCACCAGAAATCGGACAAATTGAATCGAATAATTTCTCGAAATTTCGGTGCTTTTACGTGACTATTTATAGAGGTTTTCATAGTTACCAGTGTCAAATATGACATCATCATCAGCCTATGATAGTCCACTGCTGGACGTAGGCCTCTCCTATTAACTAAGCGTATAGACGCATTAAGAGGTAAATGCCCATAACCGACACGCTGGGCAAGCGGATTGGCGATCGCAGTAATGTGTCCACTATGATGATTGCTGCCCATCATCAATCTTGTAGAACGGTCAGTGACACTGCAACCCCTTAGTCGACTCTTACAACCCGCGAAGAGTTGGGGTAACAAATGTATTCTTACTGCTGTTATTTCCACAAAACGAATTGCCACCAAACCTGATGGACGTCTAACGCCAGCTCAAAAATGCCCCCAAAAACAATTGTTCAATTGTGCCAAGATGGGCAGGACATAGAGCTTTTCTTAACACCGCGCATATGTCGACGCAACATCTTTGACAAATGTTTATAGAATAGAGCCAATCAAAACTTTGATGGATCAATCACAACATTCACAACTATTTTTAAATGGCGGTTTAAGTTTTTATAGGTTGACATTGAAATTCATTACCGTGATGCATTGAAGAGGGGGAGATACTTGTCAACTAAAATTCAGGACCGTTTTTGAAAGGCAATTTAATATGGCGTGCGGCTTCCATGTTTTATTTGTTCGTAGCACCAAACCAATTAGCGATTGCAGCAGTGTCTACTATGATGACGCTGCCCATCATCAATCTTTAATAAACGAATCAGGTGACATGATCAGTGACTTCAATCCCTTAGTCGACTTCGACACTAAAAAGGTGCCAAATTCTTACTGCCGTCAAAACACTTGGATAAAATGGACTCACTGCGTCAGGAGCAACTCTCTGCAAGGGTACAGCGCCATGCGTGGGACAGACGAGGCTGGCGGACGTGCAGGCGGCGAGGAGACACTGCTCCACTGTCCAGCCGTGGACCTCTGGAGTGGGCTCGTCGCGGGTGCTGAGGGTGCCTTCCACTGAACCGATACGGGAGGAGGCTGTTGGGGAGAAGGTCTAGATAATTTGTATTATCAAACCGCGATTAGAATGGGATTCGAAAGTACTGTTGACACAACAGTGTATAAGTCAATCTAGGATATACTCATAGTTATATTCATATATTTATACTTTAAGTGCAAAAACTTACATTCAGTAGATTAATTAATCACTCAATACATCTAAAAAACAACTCTTTTTTTGGTAAATATTGAGTCATTAGTTGTGTCAACAGTACTCTCAAATCCCTTTCTGATTCCGGTTTGATAATATACCTGATAGATACAGAAATCACGGTGGAATAATAGTTACGACACAAGTGCGAAAAATAGGAAACCCGAAACGAGTGGCGATGTTCTTAAACACGACCGATAGGAAGTGTTTTAAATCGACACGAGTTACGAATTTCGTTTTTGCACGTGTCTCGTACGACGTTTTTTAGTACAGATGGCCCTCCGAAGTTTTGGACCTGACGTAAAATGAGCCACTTCTGTACTAAAATAGTACATTACGATACAAGTGCGAAAAACATGAAGTTCGAAACAAGTGGCGATGTTTTAAATCGACACAAGTTACGAATTTCGTTTTTGCACGTGTCTCGTACGACGTTTTTTAGTGCAGATGGCCCTCCGAAGTTTTGGATCTGACGTAAAATGAGCCACTTCTCGCACTAGAGCCTAAAAAAGGCACCATCTGTACTAAAAACAATATTCTAGAATAGATATTTTCCAATTTAGAGACGTGAAAAAAATCAGGCTATAATGGGTTAAAGCCGACTTTTATCAGACGACCGTCAGACTACTGTCCGACGATTGTTAGACGACTGTCAGACGACTTACCGGCGGAGTCGGCGCCGACGCCGCTGTCCTGGTCGGAGGCCCGCGAGTCCTGGGACACCCTCCCCGCCTCTCTTCTGTCCTACACGACTGTCGGACGACTGTCGGACGACTGTCGGACGACTTACCGGCGGAGTCGGCGCCGACGCCGCTGTCCTGGTCGGAGGCCCGCGAGTCCTGGGACACCCTCCCCGCCTCTCTTCTGTCCTACACGACTGTCGGACGACTGTCGGACGACTGTCGGACGACTTACCGGCGGAGTCGGCGCCGACGCCGCTGTCCTGGTCGGAGGCCCGCGAGTCCTGGGACACCCTCCCCGGTTCTCTTCTTTCTTCTCTTCTTTCGTCCCGCAAACCCACTCGCTGTAATGCCTGCCGATCAAAACATCTTGTTCTATATGAAATAGTCATGGAATCAAAATGATCATTGATAACATACACGGTGCTCGTGAGCATTCCGAAAGATTTTAATGCTGAATTCTTGAGCATATTTAGAGTATTTAATGTTATATAAAATTTCCTGGATTCGGCTTGGTTCCAGAGATAATTAACCTTACTTTTTTTGTTACGACATTGTGGGATAATTAACCTTTTTTCGAAAAAAGTTTTTCGACGTAACTCGTCATAAAAGTTCTTTTTCATTACAATGCTACCACAATGTGTTCTAATATTACCACACCTTTTGCATGACAATCAAAAAATAAGAATAGACTTGACAAAAAAAACCTGTCCCTAAAAAAAATAATGTGTGTGTTGTGGAATTAGGTCTCATAATATTTTTAGTTTATTTTGATGTCTAGAATGCATAGTTAAAATCTTTCGGTTTCCTCGCGAGCACCCTGTATATACCCCTTCGTCTGTGATAGTGCCAAAAGCAGATACTGTTACAGTCAAAACTCTGAACCAGTCAAAAGTACTATTGACTAGCAAAATCAGGCAAAAGTACTTTTGACTGAACAAATTGTTGGTCAATAGTGGTTTTGACTGAAAATTATGGTTATAAGTATTTTTGACCGCAAATTTACAGTTTTAACTGCATTAAAGCATCACTTAAAAGCAATAATATTATCAAACCGGAATAAGAACCTCTTCTTAATTCGAAAGTACTGTTGACACAACAAATGACACAACATTTATCGAGAAAACAGTTGTTTATAGATATATTAATTAATCTATTGTCTGTAAGTCTCTGCACTTAAACTATGAATATATCCTAGATTTACTTATACACTGTTGTGTTTTTTAGTACTTTCGAATCACATTTCAATCGCGATTTGATAATAACTCGTTAGATGAGCGACCCCTACAGAAAACATACTTCACTACATAGTATAAAATAAAGTTTATTTTTCTGTCCCTATGTCCCTTTGTACACTTAAATCTTTAAAACTACGCAACGGATTTTGATGAGATTTTTTTTATAGGTAGAGTAATTTAAGAGGGAGGTTTTTATGTAGGTGTAGTACCCGTGCGAAGCCGGGGCGGGTAGCTAGTCTACCATAAAAGTAAGTTAGTAGATAGATACTAGTACTAGATACAGGGTGTTTGGTTAGCGGTGTCGGAGCTTTTAAGGGCTTAAACTACAATCAATTTTATCGATAAATTACCAAATTGTTTTTTTTGTGCCAACTATAATTAAATGGCGGCCATTTGAAAATTTCAAACAGACGAATACGAGCGCACGTGATATTTCTGGAATTATACGTTTGTTATCGGTCCTGTCCCTGTAAAAAAAATCTCGTTAGAGAGCTCATTAGATAAACAAACTAATTAAGCTAATCATTTGACTCAACTATTTGAACAACAAAGCTAAAAAAAATTTTTAAATTAAAAATAGTAAAAAATTCACCTTAATTTTTCAATTAATTTAATTTTGCATGAAAACTAGGTCATTAAGATAGGTTTTTGGTGTTGTTATTTATTAGTACAGTATGTTAGTTAAAAAATAACACCTTAATTAGAGTTATATCTTAAATACTTTAGGAATCACAAGTGCTCAAACATACACCAAAACAGCTGCATTTAGCTTTCCCGATGCAAAACCCATAAACAAATGAATGTCAGCAGTGTACTGACTAGTGAAGTGGCCGCCTTAGAGCATGTTTGAGCACTTCTAATTCCTAAAGTACTTAAGGTGTAACTGTAATTATGGTGTTGTGTTTTAGCTAACATTCTGTACTAACAAATAACAACACCAAAAACCTATCTTAACGACCTAGTTTTCATGCAAAATTGAATTAATTGAAAAATTAAGGTGATTTTTTTACTATTTTTAATTGAAAAATTTTTTTTTAGCTTTGTTGTTCAAATAGTTGAGTCAAATGATTAGCTTAATTAGTTTGCTTATCTAATGAGCTCTCTAACGAGATTTTTTTTGCAAGGATAGGACCGATAACAAACGTATAATTCCAGAAATATCACGTGCGCCTGTATTCGTCTGCTTGAAATTTTTAAATGGCCGCCATTTAATTATCGTTGGTACAAAAAAAAAAAAATATGGTAATTTATCGATAGTTCATAGTTCATAGTTCATTTATTAATAATAATTCATATTACATGTCACTTATAATTAAAAAAAATAAAAATAATGAAATTGTGTATAACAACTACAAGCAAAATTTGTAGAATTATACAAACACAAATACAAACAGAATAATTAATAAATTAATAATATTCATAAATCGCAATAAAATTGTCAATTAAATACATAAAAATGTCAACAAATTTAAGTACATCTGTACTCAACGAATACGTTAAAGCTGTAAAAAGTGTGCTCGATAAGCCAGATTTTTAGCCGCGATTTAAAGTAGGGCTCCCGATATACGTACTATTCGCCGAACCGTAGCTCCGTGTTCTTAACCCCGGCGGTACTAAGATCACGAATTTCACAGTCACGCCGAGATACGTACCCGAATCTTTGTTTGTATACGTATCTACGAATCTTAGCTTCGTTTTGGCAACGACTGCTCGTGGCATGGATCCGGCCGGACCAATTACTATGCAAACAAATAAGGCCTATTATTGAATAACAGCTTGTTTTTAAAGTACGTATTGAGTATTATACTCTGAATCGGGACAAACGGTATTTTATTGATTAGACTTGCATTTTTCGTATCGATTTATGTTATAAAATAACGTGGTAGGTACTGTGTTCTATATAACAAGCGACGGTGTTATTTATGGATTAGAATTTATATTGTGATTTTGAATCACCAGATAGAAAAATTAAAAAAGAATGTTAAAAATATTTGGCCAAATTGCTATACCTACATAAAAGATAATACAGTTGTTCATTTAAGTTTATTACCTGACAGGGCGGCCCTTTTGTAGATAAGACCTATACTAAGAATTTGCACGCGCAAAGTAGCTAACAATAGTTTGTCTGCGATGTAATTGACCACACGTGGTAATTTTACTGATAAATATGTTAACTTGGGCTTTACTTGGTACACCTTTTGTTTGTGAAGTTGAATGAAATAGCCGCATCTTTGTTTTGATATAGATAAGCGGGGATGTTTTAGTTGAAAAGGGCAATTTCGGGTTTTGGTTTTATACGTGTTTAGTCACTAATAAGATTGCAGGCCGGACAGACTTCGCGAGAGTTTAGTCGAATTTAAATTAATTGTTTTTTTATTATTTTGTTACGTTTTCGTATTGTTACTGTTGGTGAGAAGATAGCGTTTTTAAGTGTATTAATAATGAAGATCAGTTGGGTGTGGAGTTATACCACCAGGGTCGGTGACATGGCTTTATGCACTTTGTGCAATGATCGTACGAACAATGAGTTTTCGTGTCGTGGTGGTACAACAGGATCGATAGGAAAGCATTTGAAAGCGGTGCACCTAAAATCTCCCGTCATCGTCACGACATCCAATGAGTTAGTATATTGTATTTTTTAATTATGTTGCTTTTTAATATCCTTTTATATTTTAAAAGTTCCTTATTTTGTAGGAAATAACGCTGTAAAGGCCATAGTCGGATTTTCATAGTAAGTCAGCCTTTAAATCAACCAGACTCTAGTATTTTTTTGTGAGTACCTCTTATGGTGAAGAATATTTCTGCTGAGTATCAACGTCCTATCGGTGACAGTTTTTGACTTATGATTTTTTTTAGTTTTTTCTTTAATGTGTTGTATCTCAGGATGTATAAAAGCGAATTGCTTCAAATTTTGAAATAATGTTCTTTATTTAGATATGCAACGAATTAAAAAAAATGAATATCGATTGTCGTATAAAAAAAAGAAAAAAAAAGACCAAAAAATTTTTCATATTTTTTTTTGTGTACCTATGAAGTAGTGACACCTCTATTTTCTTTTTCTAATTATAGACCATACATTGGCCTACTAGTTGCCTAAGTATCAAAATTTTCCAAGCGGTACTTCTTACCAAAAATCGGCAATATGTGTGGTCAAGTTCTGCATTCAATCGGTGTTTTTCAATATAGTATACAAACTCTTCATTTATATTTGAGTTTTCTTATCAGGTTATCTTATTTAAGAGTAAATGCTAATGACAACTTAATGTCATCATGATGCAAGCTGTTTATTTCATTATTAATCGGCCGTTTACCATTTCAACTAGCGTATATAGTAATATATTCAAGAAATATATTATTTTTAATGAATATCTCATAAATAATATCGAATTACGCTAGTTAAAATAATAAACGGCCGATTAATAATGAAATAAACAGTTTGCATCATGATGACATTAAGTTGTCATTAGCATTTACTCTTAAATAAGATAACCTGATAAGAAAACTCAAATATAAATGAAGAGTTTGTATACTACATTGAAAAACACCGATTGAATGCAGAACTTGACCACACATATTGCCAATTTTTGGTAAGAAGTACCGCTTTGAAAATTTTGATACTTAGGCAACTAGTAGGCCAATGTATGGTCTATAATTAGAAAAAGAAAATAGAGGTGTCACTACTTCATAGGTACACAAAAAAAATATGAAAAATTTTTTGGTCTTTTTTTTTCTTTTTTTTATACGACAATCGATATTCATTTTTTTAAATTCGATGCATATCTAAATAAAGAACATTATTTCAAAATTTGAAGCAATTCGCTTTCATACATCCTGAGATACAACACATTAAAGAAAAAACTAAAAAAAATCATAAGTCAAAAACTGTCACCGATAGGACGTTGATACTCAGCAGAAATATTCTTCACCATAAGAGGTACTCACAAAAAAATACTAGAGTCTGGTTGATTTAAAGGCTGACTTACTATGAAAATCCGACTATGGCCTTTGTATATTTATGACGCATTTATTTTGTTCCTGAGTTATGGGTTTCCTAGTATAGATTCATCGAATCGTTGTCTGGTACCCTCAATATTGATTTATGTATTTATTTATATCAACTTTATTGCACGAAAGAAAAACTTAAATTATGATATTTAGAACTAAGAAAAAATATTTACTCCGCACTGTGTTATGTATTTTTTAACTTCCGTTCACATCTCATTATTAAATTAGGTAATTAATACATGACAATGTGTCAGTTTTTATTAATATTGAACTCAGAAAGTATCTATATTTTATAATTCTGCCCTCCTTACCTTAAAGCAGGGATCGGATACCGGTATTTTCAACCAAACCGGTTTTGCCTCTAGACGTCAAACCGAAATAATAGTGTTCTCGTTTTCGGTTACCGGTTTTTAAACGGTTAATATGAGAGAACTGTTCTTCAGCAGGTTTTGTTTTTGTTGAACGAAATTAACCGGTTTCTACGTCAGAGATGTCAATATCAGAGATACAACGATGGCTCTGAGTTTTCACTAGGAATATGGAGGTACCGGGTTCGATCTTCGTAGTAGGCAAACTTTTTCCATATTTGCGTTTTATAATTTAGATACCGAGAAAAATCGTTTTAAGAATTCATTAATATGCATTGGACACTTTACTTTAAAGGTCATCATCATCATCATCAGCCTATGTACGTCCCACTGCTGAGCACAGGCCTCCTCTCATAAGAGGGTATGGGCAAGTCTCCACGCGGGCCCAGTGCGGATTGGAGGCTTCACATACACCTTTTGAATTTCTTCTCAGATGTAGGTATGCAGGTTTCCTCATGATGTTTTTCCTCACCGAAAAGCTATCGATAAATATCAAATGACATTCCATACATAAATTCCGAAAAACTCAGTGGTACGGACGGTGATCGAACCGACCACCGCCTGTTTGAAAGTCGAGTGCTTGAACGACTAGGCTACCGAAGCTTCTAAGGTCTTTCTTTAAAGGTCATTGGGTGTTATTGACCCGCTTTATGATTTTTCACGTACAGAGACCAAACTAGCTTTAAAATAGAGAATTAAATCATTTCCTTACCTATGTATCAACCAGGAAAAAAAAGTTATTCGACAGTTTGTGTCCGAGATAGTGTTTTAAATGTTTTTACTTTCAGCATTGTGTAATTCCGTAAACGGTTGTGACCTACTAGTCGTAGTAGGTAGCAGACGTTGGTCTTTCAATCTGGAAGATTTTGGGTTCAAACCTCAGTTCGACCAATGAGTATTTTGGAACTTATGTACGAAATGTCATTTGATATTCAGAACTAGCTTTATGGTGAAGGAAAACGTCGTGAGAAAACCGGTCTCTAATCTCAATAAGGCGTTTCCACAAAAAATAGTGCTACGTTAAATCATAAGATTAGGTTGCCAAGCGGACCCCAGGCTCGCTAGAACTGTGACTGGTGCCGAAATAATGCTAATAGGGTGCTGACTGTCAGCATTGCACAAAGTATTGTATTGTATTTAGCGATGGGCAATTTCTGAAACATTTCACATATTACACATACATACTTCTGAAAATTACATAATTGACAAGAAACGTTTCTGAGAAAAATGTTACCGAATAAATTTCACTTAAATTTCATGTCACTTCTCCGCTACTTCTGACACCAGTAGAACGGATTATGATTATTAAATTCGTAACTTTAGGCGGCCTTTATACCTGTAAATTTTACGTAAGTACAACTTACGAAAAACTGGACGAAGCTTTGTGCAAGAATGAGATATTATCACTATCTCATTCTTGCATATAGCTTCGTCCCTGGATTTACGTAATTAACTTACAGGTGTAAAGCCGGCCTTATACGAAGGACGGAAGTTCAAGACCGAGTTTAGATTTTTTTCAGTTTTTTTTTTGTATATACAATATACAGGTTGTCGCTGACTATGCTTTATAATAATAATAATAAAGGCCGCAGGGCAGCTTGTGGCGAGCTGTTGGGGAGTAACGACCCCACGGACCCGAGTGCTCCCGAGAGTCGGTCAGGGTCCCCGCCTCCGGCGTGTCTTCGTCGGTCGGAGTGGAACCCAAGGGGACCCATAGGACTCTCAGCTCTGGCTTGCCTTAACTGGCCGTCCAGAGAGGAGTCGTCAGAGCTATATGCTCCAGGGGTGGAAGTGTAAATTTGCGTAAGTCGCGAGTTGGTGCAGCGGCTGTCAAGCCACTGCGCAGAAAGCGGTGTACACCTCTCTACACTCCTGAGCCGCCTACACCGGTGTTGCCCCTGGCTGTCTCTTGTGACGGCATTTACGGGGGCCCAACTAGTAGGCGGCGAGTCACCGCCTGCCTCGATAGCAAAGAGAAATCATTGTTATGGTAGGTGTCCGGACCTCTTTTCTATAGTTCCATCTCTGATCCATCCATCCTCCATCACCATAGCCCATTAGTCTTTTCCTTTCCTTCTCAATAGTCTCTATACGCCTGCTGGGACCGGTTTACGGATATGTATTTGTGCCCGTGAATGGGTTGCAGCAGGTGTACAACACAGCAAATTTCTCCAAAGGGCCTCTACGTGTTGGATCTGTATCCCCGCGCAAGCCTATCAAAAAACCGGGATTTGTAAGCCCGTGATCCTCAAGGAGATACAAACATAATAATAATAAATCATTTATTTCGGACAATTTTTTTTTTTACATCCATATGTTGTTAGTAACTTATATATAACCTTCATGTTACTTTACCTGGACTTACCTTCATGTGCACATTACACCCTTCCATTAAACATTTTGATTTATTTGTAGTTTCGTCGTATGCAAACATCGAATAAATTTTATTTTCTTTTTTTCTTCCCATGATTGCGGAAATGAAATTTTTAATTAGCTATTGCATTTGATTAATGTCAATGTCTGACATACCGATTTATGACTTAATCACAATAAAAAGGTGAGTCTTAACATGCGATATCAGTGTATTGCTGGTTGAAGTGGCTGTTATAGATAAATAAATTAATTGACAAACTTGACACTTATTAACCAGTTCAATAGAGTTTCACGGAACGAAATAAATTCTGTTCTTCATAAATACCGGTAACCGAAATTGATTCGTTCTTTATGAAAACGTTATTGCTAATTATCGGTTAATGACAGAACAGAAATTTAAACTGTTTACGAACAATATTAACCGGTATTTTGAAACCGGTTCCGATCCCTGCCTTAAAGAGTTGTAATGTAGGTAGTCATGCTTATTGATAAATCAGCTATGTGGGTACTCTCGCGGTTCGCAAATAAATGGCGTAAGGACAAGCGTGTCGTTTTATTACAGTGGCTAACGAGTTGGGATTTAAAATAAATTCGCGGTGTAATCGCATAATCTACGTATTACGGAGTGCTATTGGATACGGGAAAGAAAAAAAAAACAACAGAAATCATGTCGTCAATCGGAAAAATGAGCGAATTTGATATGACGGGTGGAATGTGGTCGTCATACGTGGACCGTCTCGAGATGTTTTTTCTTGTAAACGCCATAAAGGAAGAGTTAAAATTGCCTACTCTAATTGCGGTGATGGGAAACGGAGCGTACGAGCTACTTGTGAACCTGGCAAGTCCCAAAAAGCCATCGGAGATCACTTACGAGGAAGCGGTGGGCTTGTTACGTAATCACATTCAACCGACGCCGTCAGTCTTGGCCGAAAGATATCGTTTTAGACAGCGTCGGCAGAACCAGGGCGAAAACGTTGCTACTTACGTGGCGGAATTGAAAAAACTCGCTAGAGAGTGCAAATTTAATGCAAACCTCAATGAAAACATCCGAGACCAGTTTGTGTGCGGCTTGCGCAGTGACCTCATACGTCAACGTTTGTTTGCGGAGGAAGATTCGCTAACATATACAAATGCGATCAGGATTGCGACTTCCCTGGAGGCAGCGGAAAGGGACGCGGCTGCGGTAGAACCATCAGTGGGCATCGGGTCGAGCGGTGCGGGGGTGGCGGGAGCGGCTACGGTACATGCTATGGTGCCGGCGGAAGTACGCGGTGGTCAAGTGCCAAGATCGCGGGCCACGGGTGGCTGGCGTAGCAAGAGTAGCGGACATATGACGCAGTGGAGCGGGACGAGATCGCACTCCATCGGCGGGCATGGCGGACGGGGCGCCGGCCATACAACAGGCGGTATCGGAAGGGGGAGCAACCAGGACTGTAGGGGCTGCGGGTCGACAGCTCATGACTACTCTAACTGTCGCTTTCGGGAATATATCTGCAGCATGTGCCGTCGCCGGGGCCATTTACGACGGGCGTGCCCGGGTCGTGGTGATGGTGGGCGCGGTGGAAGCGCCCCAGGAAGGGTTCATTACGGTCGAGCGGAAACATCGGAGGGCTCGGATCGGGACGAGCTGAATACGGAGGACTTTCATCATTTGTGCCTGAGTGACTACGGACCGGTGAGTGTACCTATCACGATAGATGAATATACCTATCATATTGTGCTACAGATGGAGATAGATACAGGTTCAGCGGTATCGTGTATAAGTAGCAAAACTTATAAGAAACATTTGAGTCATTATCCGCTCGAAACGGGCGCATTAAAACTAAGGTTTTATGATGGGTCAAAAGTCGAGCCTCTGGGCGTTATTAAGCCAAGAGTAACTTATGATGGAAAAACTAAATACCTAGAATTGTTTGTTATTGAGGGAGGTACCACTCCTCTTCTAGGTAGACAGTGGTTGACGGAGTTAAATATTAAGATACCTGAGTTCAGCAATTGTAACAATATTAAAAGTGACAGTAATGTAAAAATATCTAATGAAATAAATAACTTGCTTTGCAGATATAAAGAATTGTTCAGCGGCGGGCTCGGACGGTACAATGGCGGGTTAGCGACGCTGCGCGTCCGCTCGGGGGCGCCACCGGTGTTCCACCGCGCGCGGCCGCTGGCGTACGCGCTGCGCGAGCGGGTGGACGCCGAGCTGGACGCCATGCTGCGGGACAATGTCATCGAGGCCGTGGACTGCTCCGACTGGGCCTCGCCGCTGGTGCCGGTAAATAAAGCTGACGGTTCCTTGAGAATATGTGCCGACTATAAATCGACATTAAACCCGGTTCTATTGATTGATCGATATCCCTTGCCTAAAATTGATGATTTAATGGTGAGTCTTAGCGGAGCGTGCTATTTTTCTAAAATTGACTTATCTCAAGCCTATAATCAAATTGAGCTTGACGATTCAAAAAAATATACAGTTATAAATACACATCGCGGTTTATATAGGTATAACCGTCTAGTCTACGGGTTATCGTCTAGTCCGGGTATTTTCCAACGCATAATGTGTAATTTGCTGAAGGGTATACCGAACGTGGAGATATTTTTGGACGACGTCATCATAGGCGGAAAAACTAAACAAGAACACTTAGCGGCTCTCGAAGCGGTGTTTAGTAGATTACATAATTCGGGTTTAAAATTAAAAAGCAGTAAATGCGTATTTTTAGTTGACGAAGTGCATTATCTCGGTTACATAATTAGTAAGGATGGCATAAAAACCGATCCGGTTAAGGTCGAGGCGATAGTTCGGGTACCTAGACCTAATAACGTAACGGAACTCCGGTCGTTTTTAGGTATTATTAATTTTTATGGTATATTCATTAAAAACATGAGCGCAAAATTAGTTCCTCTCTATGAGCTTCTAAAAAAGGACAAACAATGGTTTTGGTCGGCAGATTGTGAGCGGTCTTTTAAAGACATAAAGAAAATATTAGCCAGTGCGGAGGTACTCGCGCATTATGACCCAATGAAACAGCTGTTTGTCACGTGCGACGCCAGCTCGCGCGGCGTGGCCGGGGTGCTGACGCAGCCGGGCCCGGACGGCCGCGAGCCGCGAGCGGCCCGTCGCTTATGCCTCGCGCACTCGCCATGACGCCGAGCGGAACTATTCACAAATACATCGCGAGGCGCTAGCAATTATATTCTGTATGAATAAATTCCACCAGTATTTGTACGGTCGGCATTTCACTTTACGTACGGACCATAAACCGTTAGTGTCGATCTTTGGCCCTAACACCGGCATACCGACTATGGTAGCGAGCCGTATGCAGCGGTGGGCGATCATTTTATCGGCCTACTCGTTCGATATCGAATATGTACGAACAGATGATAATGGCGCGGACGGGTTTTCGCGGTTACCTGTTACCGATAATAGTAAGTCTAGGTTATCGGTCCCCGAACAAACATACCTACACTTTGTTCAACAAGCACTTTTACTGGATTATAATGAAATAAAACGGGAGACCGCCCACGATCCGTTATTATCCAAAGTGTTAAGCTATATTAGGGACGGCTGGCCAGAGCCATGCGGAATTGCAAATTTACAACCCTACTATAATAGGAAAAAGGAGTTATACGAGGAGTTAGGTTGTGTCATGTGGGGCCCTAGACTAGTGATTCCAGAAAAGTGTAAGGATAAAGTATTAACCATGATACACGAGCCCCATATGGGCATCGTGAAATCTAAGGCGCTCGCTCGCAGTTATGTGTGGTGGGCGGGGATCGACGAGGCCGTGGAGCGCGTGTGCCGCGCGTGCGCGGTGTGCGCGGCGCACGCGGACGCGCCGCCGCGCCACACGCCACGCATGTGGAACTGGCCTCACCGACCTTGGTCGCGCATACATTTGGACTATATGGGCCCGATCGGGGGCAAAACGTATTTAGTCGTGGTGGATGCGATGTCCAAGTGGATGGAAGTTTTTAATGTCAGTAATGTTACCGCGGGAGGGTTGATTGATAGACTATGCGAATTATTCAGTAGGTGGGGTTTACCTAAACAAATGGTCAGCGATAATGGGAAACAATTTACTTCGAAGGAACTCGAAGACTTTACAAAATATTGCGGTATTGAACATATATTTACAGCCCCGTACCACCCAGCCTCTAATGGGTTAGCTGAAAATTCTGTAAGAACCTTGAAACGAGTAATCCGTAAGGCTTTGCAAGAAAATAAGGATGTGGAGCGCGCTTTATCGGCTTTTCTTTTATATTACCGGAACGTCGAACACTCCACCACAGGCGAATCCCCGGCTTCGCTTCTGCTAGGTAGACGGTTGCGCACGCGCTTGGACATACTTAAACCTGACAGGGAGGGCCAGGTGCGGCGCGCACAGCAGCGCCAGCAGGAGGCGGCGGGAGGAGTGAGTAGAAGTGTCGGTATAGAGGACGAGGGTTGGTATAGGAAATACTTGAAGGGGGAAAAATGGTTCCCAGGTCGGATAGTTGAAGTGCTAGGACCTAACAATTATAAGGTATTAGGTGACGATGGTGACACCGTACACAGGCATATCGATCAATTAAAGAAACGGTCAGTTAACGGTCGGTTATCTCTCGCAACTACCACTTCGGCATTAGAACAATCTGGCACAGATTCTCAGGGACATCGTTCAGTGTCGGCCGATGAGCCGATACCGGCGCCGGCGGCGGTGACGCCGGTGAGGGCCCCGGCGGAGACGTGGACGGCCCCGGCGGACGAGTCGCGCAGCAGCGGCACAGCGCGGGACGCCGGCTCCGACAGCGCCTCTCCGGCTTCGCCGGAGTGGCAGTTTGCTTCTCCTCACGCTTCCACACCTGTCCGAGCCCGCCCCATTCGTCAATGTAGATTACATAAACCTAATTATAAGTTATAGATTGTAATTGTTCTTTAACCCTTTAACTGCCCCTATTATTGTTATACCTACTCCATATTTAGCTATAGTTTGGTTGAATCAAAGGTTGGCTGTTAAAGGTTTATTTTAATATTAGTGCATAAATTTAGTGTAGAGAGATGTAATGTAGGTAGTCATGCTTATTGATAAATCAGCTATGTGGGTACTCTCGCGGTTCGCAAATAAATGGCGTAAGGACAAGCGTGTCGTTTTATTACAAGAGTAAAATATTAATATGTAAAATTTAATCTCAGTACGTATACACGTTATCATACTGAAATTAAGTACAACTAAGTTATCGCACTTTACGTTAGAAAGGCAATTAGGTAACCACTAAATTAGATTCACAAATATCACGGAACATTCTCATCCGTTTTCCTTAGTCCTTAAAGACAACGCATCGAATCGTCACTCAACAACGCGGGCGGAACGGATCTGCGTGTAATTAAGATACGTATCCCCGTGTACACGTGTATACGTAACTTTATTGATACGTAGCCGTGTAACACGCAGGAAACGGGCCTTAAAACCGTGGCCGTGTAACACGGCAACGGGGATCCGGCTACGGTTACACGAAACACGGTCACGACCACGAGCCCTGATTTAAAGGCGGCTAGGGACTGTGAAGCGACAACATGTTCCGGCAGTCTGTTGTACACTGCAGGGCCCATCACGTGAGTGAGCTTAGCAGACTTGGACAGTTTATGCGCCACACCGACGAGTCTGTTGCCATGGCGCAAGAGTCGATCGTGGCCGTTCGCCCGACTCGAGCACTCTTTAATGTGACACCGCACATATATAGCGACTTGCAATATTACCATGGAAGGTAGTGTGAGTATTCGTAAGTCCTTAAAATACTGTCTTACTGACGTTTTTTGGTTCACTTGTACAATTGCTCGGACAGCTCTCTTCTGCATGCGAAAGGCGCGCTCCCACTCAGCGGAGCGGCCCCACAGCTCTACGCCATATTGTAGAAACGAGTGTACAGTAGCGAAGTAAGACGAGCGCACTACATGTCTAGGAACTACTCTTGCTAGACGGCGTAGCGCAAAGCAGGCACTTCCTAACTTCTGGCAAACCTTTAAGATGTGTTCTCGCCATTGGAGACCTCTGTCCAACTCGAAGCCCAGGAAAGGAGTACTATGCACCTGCATTATTTTCTTGCCCTCGATGAGGACTGTCATGTCCCTCGGACACCTACCTCCCAAGTGAAAATGGAGAAAGTGAGTTTTTTTGTTGTTCAGCACCAAACCGTTTGTACAGAAGTACTGTGCTGCACGAGTTGCAACCTCGTTAAGAAGCCTCTCGAGCTGGTCAATATCAGGCGCACAAACCACGGCAGCGACATCATCAGCATACATGTACACGTCTGCCGATGGAATCGCCTCCGGAAGGTCATTTAAGAGCAGCGAGAACAGTAGATTTGAGACAGATGACCCCTGCGGAACTCCTATCACTGTTGACATTGGCTCGGACTTAACTGTCCCTCCAGCGCTGACCAGGACCTGTGATCTACTGTGGAGGATATCAGTGATCAGTGCATGAGCTCTCCCTGCAATACCATAGTGCCGCAGCTTCAAGGCAATTACATTGTGATCGGCCACATCAAACGCCTTCGACAAGTCACAGCACAGTACCGCGACCTGCTGGCCGCGCTCGCGAGCCTCCATCACTCGTCGCACCAGCTCCCGAGTCAATGCTCCTGTCGAGTGTCCCGCCCGGTAGGCATACTGCCGCGTGGACAGGGCATCGGTTGACGCCAGGAACTCAGATATGCGCGAACTGAGACCGTTCTCCAGAACCTTCGCCACCGCCGGAATGATTGAGACAGGTCTGTAGCTGTCAATGTCTTCTTTTTTTCCTTTTCCTTTAAATAGTGGAACGATTTTGCTGGCTTTAAGGGGAAGAGGGTAAGTGCCTTCGAAAATACACTGATTATACAGACCTGCCAAAACCGCCGACAGTGGAGCGGCAGCGATATTAAGCAGCTCCATTGATACACCATAAAGGTCTTTCGTCGGTTTTTGTGGAATATTTTTAGTTATTATGCGAAAGACCTCGGTTGCAGAAAACGGCCGCAGTCGCAAGCTGCGATCAGCTGGTATACGAGCGCAATCAAGCGCGGACTGTACTTGCGACAAGTTGGCGCTCGGCGCACCGCACGCCGCCGCGGCATAAGCGAACCGCTGATTCATCGCATTCGCGGCATCCTGCTTGGATCGGAAACTAACCCCATTTGCGCCAACAACAATATCGGTACAGTCAGCTAGGGGCCGTAAGTCGCGTCCCCGTTCCTTATTTACTATTTGCCACATCGATTTCGAGGTATTTTTACTAGATTTCATAACTTTCTCGTAATGGTCGTATTTACTCTGTCTAATAAGTTCATTGTATTTATTATGGGCTATTTCAATTATACATTTTACACGTTCATTATTTGGAAATCGATGTCCTATAGTTATCATGTCAAATAATAATAATTTTGAATTAATAACGTCATTAGATACCCAGGAATTATTGCGATTATTTAATTTAATTAATGGAAAACAAATGTCAATCTTATTACTAATTATATTTACTATAGAAGTCGCCATTTGGCACGCCGTACGGCCACGAAGCTGCCACAGACCCTCCCAGTCTATATTATACAGAGCTTGCACAAAACTTGTTCTGTTAGCGTTAGAAGCCGCACGCGCCAGCCGCGTCGACTGCGCCGGCGCCCGCCGCGGGCACTGCACTTCGCAGCGCACCGCTAGGTGGTCGCCGATGTTCGTGGTCACCGGCGACGACCGCGTCGCGCCGGTGACCACGATAAAATTGATTGTAGGTTAAGCCCTTAAAAGCTCCGACACCGCTAACCAAACACCCTGTATAATACATACACAGCCACGATCAAGGAACAGATATTTGCGATAAAATACACAACTAATGCTCTCGCCGGGATTTGAACCCGGAACCTCCAGCTTCGTAGGCAGGGCAGGGCAACTAGGTTACGGAGGCTGATAATATACATATATACAACCTGCGCCAAGTGGTCCGGCCGCTCTGTTTCTTCCTCGCAGAGACATTGCGCACACGGCACTATCCGAGTGATAAGACAGCGGCCCTCCGATGTATGCACGAAGCGGGTACCTAAATACAATTACACGGTTAATAGTACATTGTGCAACCCCGCCTCAGTCTCTGATCCGCCATTCCCAACACAAATCGAGATGGGAAGCGATATAGACCATGGCTTCGTTTCAAGATTTAATAATAATGGCATGATTCCTAAGAACAGATTACGATATCTCTCATAGTTTGTAACTTCCCCATACAAGGTCAAAGGGCCGGCAGCGGCACTGAAGTATTGACAAATAAAACTTCATTGTTTAAAAACGATGCATTTTATTAGTTTTAGATATCATGTTTCTTAGTAACATTTACTATTTAAGAGCTACAGAACCAAATGAAAATAAAGAAACTTTTTTTCCAAAAAGTCCAGGTTTGATTCCTGGGCCGAGTAATAGTACATTGTGCATCAAGGGAGGTAAGTACGGAATTACTAACGAGAGCGTTAGAAGTCATTTAATGACTCGAGTTAGTATTCCGCTTACCGACCGTGATGCATACAATGTTTTTCATCACACTTGCCAACCAAAAATAAGTTTTAAGACATAATATTATTAAATGACGTACTGACATTTCTATTACTCCCACTACGCGCGCAAGCAATGGCGCGCTTAGACAGTAAGTGTGATGAAAACATATAATTATATTGCTAGTAGTAGGACCTCGTGCAGGGTCCGCCCGGATAGCTCCGTCTTACCCGTTAACCTGCCGCTAAATAGTACTGTGTTCCGGTTTGGGGGTAAGATAGCCGGTGTACAATACAATACAAAACTCTTTATTGCACACCTAACACGTAATAAAAAAATAAAAGAACACAAAACAAAAGAAATACAAAAAACAGAGGTCACAAAAAGCGGCCTTATCGCTAAAAAGCGATCTCTTCCAGACAACCGATGACCAACAGAGATTTAATTACTGGCATAGAGGCAATCCGTCTATGTCCTCAGGGTAGACAGCGCAAAGACGATTTTCTTGCTTTCCATCAGGTGGGCTGAGAGTTCAGTTGTCTACCTTCGTCACATAAAAAAACATATGTGTATTTATTCAATAATTTCGGAGAGCCTGGGTCTCCATTATTCCGCCGCGCAATCGGCACGTTTTGAATCGGGTACCTATGTACAAATGAAATTTTCGATATTCAATTTTTTCTAGCAATCTATGCAACTTTTGGCGCCAAAATCACGTGACAGAATAACAATAAAAACCGTCTAAGAGCATGTCGAGTCATGCTCAGTGTAGAGGTCCGTAGTTATTCAAAAACGGCTGAGCCGATTATGTTCGAAATAGTTTTATTTTAGAGTATTCTATAAGCCTAATATTCATGATAAAAAATCATCATCAGATTTTTGGACCCACGAATCATAAGTGGGGCGGGGTCACATATTTTTCAATTTTGGAAGGAAATATTCACTTAGGATTCTTAGTTTACTACGGATCCCTAAAAAGGTGATTTACCCATAAATTGTTTCCAAATTTGTAGTTTTTAACTGTATGATAAATAAAATAACATCAGAATTGGAATACACAGATGTACAAGGAGACTCGACCCCAGATAAACTGGGAATAGGGGTGGACAAATAAGAAGAAAAAATAAAATAACATAACTAATAGAAAACCTGGAACCGAAACTCACCGAGTGAAGGATACCAATCTTCTAGAAGGAGATCGACGTGGTCAGACAGGACAGCCAGAAGACGCGCCAGTGCTTCTAGATTAGGCTCAAGGCTGATGCTCTGCAGGCAAAATAATGTATCTTTAGATAAATCATTTAAAGCGTCTCCTAACTTAATTAGTAAACATGGTCTCACCTACACGTCTCACCAGCGTGTCTCACCTGGTAGCCGGCCAGAGGCAGCCCGTCAGTACGGCGAGCCACACATTAGTCAAAGTCAAAATATTCTTTATTCAATTAGGCCCAGCAAGAGAGAAAACTACTTCCGGTTCTAACCCTACACCACTGCCTGAGAAGGATTCGGCAAGAAACTCAGCGGGACACTCGCTCTAGCAGCGTGATCTGAGCACACTTTCTCACCTACGTGTCTAACCTGGTAGCCGGCCAGAGGCAGCCCGTCAGTACGGCGAGCCACACACACGCTCTAGTAGCGTGATCTGAGAACACTTTCTCACCTACAAGTCTACCCTGGTAGCCGGCCAGAGGCAGCCCGTCAGTACGGCGAGCCACACACACTCTAGCAACGTGATTTGAGTACCCTTTCTCACCAACAAGTCTCAAGCAGCGTGATCTGAGTACACTTTCTCATCCACGTGTTTCACCTGGTAGCCAGCCAGAGGCAGCCCGTCAGTACGGCGAGCCACGCACACGCGAGCCGGCAGCGTGATCTCTATATGCGGCGACACACGCTCTAGCAGCGTAATCTGAGCACTTTCTCACCAACATGTCTCTAGCGTGACCTGAGTACACTTTCTCACCAACGTGTCTCACCTGATAGCCAGCCAGAGGCAGCCCGTCAGTGCGGCGAGCCACACACACGCTCTAGCAGCGTAATCTGAGAACAGTTTCTCACCCACGTGTCTCACCTGGTAGCCAGCCGGAGGCAGCCCGTCAGTACGGCGAGCCACGCACACGCGAGCCGGCAGCGTGATCTCTATATGCGGCGACACTTGCTCTACCAGCGTGATCTGAGTACACTTTCTCACCCACGTGTCTCACCTGGTAGCCAGCTAGAGGCAGCCCGTCAGTACGGCGAGCCACACACACGCTTTAGCAGCGTAATCTGAGAAAAATTTCTCACCCACGTGTCTCACCTGGTAGCCAGCTAGAGGCAGCCCGTCAGTACGGCGAGCCACGCACACGCGAGCCGGCACCGTGATCTCAATGTGCGGCGACACTTGCTCTACCAGCGTGATCTGAGTACACTTTCTCACCCACGTGTCTCACCTGGTAGCCAGCTAGAGGCAGCCCGTCAGTACGGCGAGCCACGCACACGCGAGCTGGCAGCGTGATCTCTATGTGTCGTGACACTTGCTCTAGCAGCGTGATCTGAGAACACTTTCTCACCAACATGTCTCTAGCGTGATCTGAGTACACTTTCTCACCCACGTGTCTCACCTGGTAGCCAGCTAGAGGCAGCCCGTCAGTACGGCGAGCCACACACACGCTTTAGCAGCGTAATCTGAGAAAAATTTCTCACCCACGTGTCTCACCTGGTAGCCAGCTAGAGGCAGCCCGTCAGTACGGCGAGCCACACACACGCTTTAGCAGCGTAATCTGAGAAAAATTTCTCACCCACGTGTCTCACCTGGTAGCCAGCTAGAGGCAGCCCGTCAGTACGGCGAGCCACGCACACGCGAGCCGGCACCGTGATCTCAATGTGCGGCGACACTTGCTCTACCAGCGTGATCTGAGTACACTTTCTCACCCACGTGTCTCACCTGGTAGCCAGCTAGAGGCAGCCCGTCAGTACGGCGAGCCACGCACACGCGAGCTGGCAGCGTGATCTCTATGTGTCGTGACACTTGCTCTAGCAGCGTGATCTGAGAACACTTTCTCACCAACATGTCTCTAGCGTGATCTGAGTACACTTTCTCACCCACGTGTCTCACCTGGTAGCCAGCTAGAGGCAGCCCGTCAGTACGGCGAGCCACACACACGCTTTAGCAGCGTAATCTGAGAAAAATTTCTCACCCACGTGTCTCACCTGGTAGCCAGCTAGAGGCAGCCCGTCAGTACGGCGAGCCACACACACGCTTTAGCAGCGTAATCTGAGAAAAATTTCTCACCCACGTGTCTCACCTGGTAGCCAGCTAGAGGCAGCCCGTCAGTACGGCGAGCCACGCACACGCGAGCCGGCAACGTGATCTCTTATGCGGAGACACTTGCTCTACCAGCGTGATCTGAGTACAATTTCTCACCCACGTGTCTCACCTGGTAGCCAGCCAGAGGCAGCCCGTCAGTACGGCGAGCCACACACACGCTCTAGCAGCGTAATCTGAGAACACTTTCTCACCAACATGTCTCTAGCGTGATCTGAGTACACTTTCTCACCCACGTGTCTCACCTGATAGCCAGCCAGAGGCAGTCCGTCAGTGCGGCGAGCCACGCACACGCTCTAGCAGCGTAATCTGAGAACACTTTCTCACCAACATGTCTCTAGCGTGATCTGAGTACACTTTCTCACCCACGTGTCTCACCTGGTAGCCAGCTAGAGGCAGCCCGTCAGTACGGCGAGCCACACACACGCTCTAGCAGCGTAATCTGAGAACAGTTTCTCACCAACATGTCTCGAGCAGCATGATCTGAGTACACTTTCTCACCTGATAGCCAGCCAGGGGCAGCCCGTCAGTACGGCGAGCCACGCATACGCGAGCCGGCAGCGTGATCTCTATATGCGGCGAGCTGGACACTTGGAGACTGCACCATGCACCTTCCTGCTTCACTCGGAATCTGTATTAGACATACCAACCATTTAAATATCGTATTGTTTCGAAGTAAAATAAAAAATTGGCCATGTGCTGACGGCAGTAAGAATACATTTGTCACCACCCCATCTCCTCCTGCGGGTGTCGTAAGAGTCGACTAAGGGATTGAAGTGTCACTGACCATTAAATAAATAAATAAATATCTTGGGACATCTTACACAAATCGACCTAGTCCCACGGTAAGCTCAATTGGGCATTTTCGCGAGAAGAGATCCAAAAACTTATTTTTTTGAAACAGGTAAATTTTATGTTTTTCCTGCTCAGTATCACGAGCTCTTTCGATGCTCTTCTTCAACTAGGCTACGGAGGCTGACAAAGCAAGTGAAAAACCGAGGAGTCTCTGTTACTAAAATGACATTTGAGAGTGACAACCTTAGATCCCTGCCCCCGTCTCCAGGGCAGTCCCCCAGCAGCGGGTCGCGGCTCGCCTGCCGCTCGGTCACCTCCAAGGCCACCAGTGGACCCCAAGACAGCTGCAGACCGGAGCGCCACAATTTCCACGCCCAATTCGGTTCGAGGGCCTTGCTGGTTGCGACGTCCACCTCCATCTGATTGGAAATATTCAAGGCTCGAGGTTAAACACATGTTCAATAGGAGACCATAACCATAGCTGTTTATACTCGTACATTGTAATCCTTAAAACTATCACTTAAGACCACAGAATTAGATTTGGATAGAAGAAACAAGTTCATTCATTTGTATGGCGGCCGAGCGTGTCAGATTTTGTACTGAAGTTGTTACTTGTCTATGATTTTAAATATGTCTCAGGCCCTTGAGTATTCATATTTTTTTGTGTTTTTGCAATTAATATTACTTAAGGAGGCATTATTAATGTTTTTGTTCACTTCAACTTACAAAATTTGACGCCCGAAAGCTGCAAGCTGCGATTAAAGACGGACAACTCAGTGAATTTCATTGAGTTCCTTTGACACACTAAGTAGATACGTTTGCTTGATCTATGGTATATATGACATCTGTGCTTAAGACCAAATTAACACCATCATATTTTAAATAACTCCATCGACCAAGAAATTATATACTGAAGAACAAAAAGAACGAAATAGTACATTACATTAGAGGCCGGGAAAATGAGGATTTCCGGTCAAGTAACGAAGGCCGGGAATCCGTTTTCACGCCGAGGCATGTATAGTGCTTTTCTCAAACATACAAAGAAATACAAAAAAATAATAATGACAATGTTGTCGAAATAAAAAAAAAAGTTACTTAGCAGGCCTAGGCCTGAAAATTGTTATGAAATTCCATTTCCACCCCAGTGAGTTACTGCGCCCTAAAAGCGACACTTCCGAGTCTATTTTAAGGAACGTAAAGACAATATTTCATTGCATATTTGAGAAATAGTAGATTACAAGCCAAGGTCGTTTAAGTGGGAAATGTCTTGGATGACGTGTAATAAACAAACATGTGATCCGAGGCATTCCCATTTAATGGCCGAGGTGTGTATATTATTTTTTTGCTCAACGGAGCCGGCAGACAGCAACTTAGTTTAGCGCAGCGGCCGGCAAAGTGTTGTTTCGTCGGGAGCACAGGCGCGGCCAGAGCCCGCAAGGGATGTACGACAGTAGCAATATACGGCGGAGCGGTCGTATGTTGTGTCATGACTCACGTCTGGCTTGTACAGTAGCTGCGCGGCGGCACCCACTGCGGGGTCGGCTAGCACGCGGGAGCAAAGGCGCGGCCAGAGCCCGCAAGGGATGTACGACAGTAGCAATATACGGCGGAGCGGTCGTATGTTGTGTAATGACTCACGTCTGGCTTGTACAGTAGCTGCGCGGCATCCACTGCGGGGTCGGCTAGCACGCGGGAGCAAAGGCGCGGCCAGAGCCCGCAAGGGATGTACGACAGTAGCAATATACGGCGGAGCGGTCGTATGTTGTGTAATGACTCACGTCTGGCTTGTACAGTAGCTGGGCGGCATCCACTGCGGGGTCGGCGAGCACGCGGGAGCACAGGCGCGGCCAGAGCCCGCAAAGGATGTACGACAGTAGCAATATACGGCGGAGCGGTCGTATGTTGTGTAATGACTCACGTCTGGCTTGTACAGTAGCTGCGCGGCGGCACCCACTGCGGGGTCGGCTAGCACGCGGGAGCAAAGGCGCGGCCAGAGCCCGCAAGGGATGTACGACAGTAGCAATATACGGCGGAGCGGTCGTATGTTGTGTAATGACTCACGTCTGGCTTGTACAGTAGCTGCGCGGCATCCACTGCGGGGTCGGCTAGCACGCGGGAGCAAAGGCGCGGCCAGAGCCCGCAAGGGATGTACGACAGTAGCAATATACGGCGGAGCGGTCGTATGTTGTGTAATGACTCACGTCTGGCTTGTACAGTAGCTGGGCGGCATCCACTGCGGGGTCGGCTAGCACGCGGGAGCACAGGCGCGGCCAGAGCCCGCAAGGGATGTACGACAGTAGCAATATACGGCGGAGCGGTCGTATGTTGTGTAATGACTCACGTCTGGCTTGTACAGTAGCTGCGCGGCGGCACCCACTGCGGGGTCGGCTAGCACGCGGGAGCAAAGGCGCGGCCAGAGCCCGCAAGGGATGTACGACAGTAGCAATATACGGCGGAGCGGTCGTATGTTGTGTAATGACTCACGTCTGGCTTGTACAGTAGCTGCGCGGCATCCACTGCGGGGTCGGCTAGCACGCGGGAGCAAAGGCGCGGCCAGAGCCCGCAAGGGATGTACGACAGTAGCAATATACGGCGGAGCGGTCGTATGTTGTGTAATGACTCACGTCTGGCTTGTACAGTAGCTGGGCGGCATCCACTGCGGGGTCGGCGAGCACGCGGGAGCACAGGCGCGGCCAGAGCCCGCAAGGGATGTACGACAGTAGCAATATACGGCGGAGCGGTCGTATGTTGTGTAATGACTCACGTCTGGCTTGTACAGTAGCTGCGCGGCGGCACCCACTGCGGGGTCGGCTAGCACGCGGGAGCAAAGGCGCGGCCAGAGCCCGCAAGGGATGTACGACAGTAGCAATATACGGCGGAGGGCGAGGCCGGTGGAGCGGCCTTCGATGCTGATGCTGCCTGGACTGTCCTCTGTAAATTAGTCTGTTTTAGATGCTGGACTTAGGCCTCTCCATTATTTAGGAGGTACCTATAATCGCACGCGAGAGGTTTGACGATAGTAGTGTTTATTAACATAAGAATTATACCTAATTATGAGAGTATAGATTGTTTCACTTGCAAAAATGTATGTGCTTTGATTCGTATTGATATCTACGAGTATACAGGGTGTAATCGTTAAGTGTTGCCAGGCCATAATTCCGTAAATATAGCAGATACCAGAAAACTTCTAACTGATATCGAAAGTACGTTACCCAACGAGTAAAATTGCACTAATAACTTTTTTTAAATAAAATCAGAAATATCTCAAATATTAACTTCAAACCCTTCCATACATTTAGTACGTAACCGTTCATTCAAAGAGTAGTTTACAACGAATATTTTTTTATTTAAGAATAAATGTTAGATTAATTATTTCATAAACGGTAGTGTTATTATTTTATTATAATGTATTCGTACAAATAACGAATCTTTAACAGTTTTATCTGTTATGACACCCGACATTTTTTAAGGCTGGTCGTCATACTAAATGTATGGGAGCGTTTTAAATTAGTATTTTTAATATTACTCCATCTATTTAGAAAAAGTTATTAATGCAACTTTACTCGCTGGATAACGCACTTTCGATATCAGTTGGAAGTTTTCTGATATCTGTTATATTTACGGAATTATGGCCTGGCCACACTTAACGATTACACCCTGTATATTGCAATTGGAAACATTTAAAAAAAAAGCGAAGAGTCATGAAATGCCTTTACAATTTCTAAATATGTTTGGTTGTAAATGTAACGGAAAATAAAATATTAAGATAATTTTGTATTTATAAATAATTTTAGTGGTATTTACATATTTAATTATATTTATTTCCGATCTAATTCATATTCTTATACAGTGTGTTATCGTTATACTGGCTTTTATTGACACCGAGAAATGCGATGCCGATTTTTAACCTAACCGTGAGCATTATTTGATTCAGAATTCTAATTTTAAAAATAATTTACTTTCTAAGAAAAGTTAATTGAGAAGCAATGTACTTCAAAATGAATCGTTAATTTGCACTTGACAATGACACATTGCCACTCATAACGTTTGACAACTGAGCAGTACACGCGTTATATTAATCGTTCGGAGGAAATATACTCAATTGTACGGTCAATTTAAATATGTGTCAAATGGATACTTGACAATTATTATTGGGTCAAAATTATTTATGTTGTCTTATTTTGTGTCCCTAAAAAACGTGACACAGTTGTGATTTTTGTATGAGATGATGTTTTATTTTCAATTTGTGATGTAAGGATTACAATCTAGCGTGAAAAAGAAATACAAGTGCACCGATTTTTTTTATATACTGAGTCGAAACATCAACTAAAAGCGTAACAGAGTGGTATGAAACGAGACAACGAAAAGGATTTTGACACAATTACCCATTTTCGTAAAAGCCCGGATTTAGGTAACATATTGTATACGTTAGTGAATTCAAGTCAAGTCAAACTATTCTATATTCAAGTAAGCTTATTAATAAGCATTTTCGAATCGTCTGACATTATCAAGAGAGAGAAAAAGAATCTAATACTGGTTCAAACCCTACACCGTTCCTGGAGCATTCCATGAAAACATCTACTTTTTGTCGCTTACGACTCGCTATGGTAGCTACCCTAATAAAATATGCTAGCTGCTAGGAAACACTGTCAATCTTAAAGCCTTGATATGTTATTGTTATGCCGTATCTCATCTTACTAAATTGATTTCTTAAAAGTATTGAAAAGACAGTGTCGCTTACGACATGTTTTCATGGAATGCTCCTCCTGAGAAGAACCAGTAAGGAATTCAGGTGGACTTATTTTTTCATAACAGTGTAATAATATATCTTATTAAAATAACATGCATTAAAGAATGTATTACATACAAAAAAAAAAGATTATTATAGACATTTTTATAAAAAAAGAGAAATAAATAAAGGATCATAATATGAAACAAAAATGATTATTATTGTACAAGTTCACATGTAATATTATTAAGTATCTATATCTATACTACTAGAGATGTAAAGGTCCTCTAGTTGTCAGAATGAAGAGACAGAGGTAACACATTGTATACGTTAGTGAATTAGTTAAGAAGTAAGTAGTAAAATACGTACGTATAAGCGACGGTGAGTCGGCGCGCGCCGGCGTAGAAAGACCTGGGGTGGCGGTGGTGGCGGAGATAGCGGTGGTGGTAACAGCGGGGGTGGTGAGGGCGGGGGCGGCGCGGCGGGGGGTGCCGCTCCCGCCCCACACGCGGGTCTTTAGTGGCAGCTGCGGTTGCTACGAGGGACACACGTTTTATTATTTTTCATCTGTACGGAGGGCGTTGGGGAGGATGTGAATCAAACGAATATTGAGCTCTAACTGAACTGTATTTGGTCCGAGCACGGTTATATAGAGTACATAAAGTTGAGTATACCATGGATATATCTTACCACTACACATCACACTTGCTGTCTTAGCGCGCCATTGCTTGCAAGTGTAGCAGAAGTAAAAGAAAAGTCAAATTCCCTAGGGAGTAATAAAAATGTCAGTACGTTATTTAATTATTTTTTGTCTTAAAACTTATTTTTTTGCCGCAAATGTAATGAAAAACATTGTACGCATCACGGTCGGTAAGCGGAATACTAACTCAAGTCATTAAAAGCCCTCCGCCTACGACGTCAGGCTTCTAACACTCTCGTTAGTATTTCCATACTTACCTCCCTTGATGCACAATGTACTATTAATAT
This sequence comes from Thaumatotibia leucotreta, assembly GCA_025490895.1. Classification (NCBI taxonomy): domain Eukaryota; kingdom Metazoa; phylum Arthropoda; class Insecta; order Lepidoptera; family Tortricidae; genus Thaumatotibia; species Thaumatotibia leucotreta. Next base: position 1,798 of record JALPQI010009898.1, on the reverse strand, counting down.
AACTTACACAGCATTACAGTAAATAAAAAACCAAGAGCATATCGGGCCATGCTCAGTAGAGCAGTTATCTCCAGAAATATTTACTTTTTTCGAAACCTTTATTCTTTTAAAGAGAACGACATCCAACACTATAGGATTGCAGCAAATAAAAAAAAACATCCCAACTTCACCAGTTGGGAAGGTACAAGAAAAAATAATTATTTATATACAAGGGGGAAAGTTGTTGTTTAACTGTCGTGCCAATATTAAGACCTGAGCTAGCGAAAGATTCCAAAATTGAGCCACGAGCATACCGAGTGATTCAAAAACTGGAATCTTGAGCATTGCGAAGGTCTCAAGGCACGAGAGTTCAACAAACTTTGTAGCCAAGTGTAATAAAACTTTTTTCCCCTCACTATCGCGATGATTACAAATCTCATCCAAATATAAATTAATTTAAAAAAACCATTCGTAGAGTACAGTTACTCCTGGTACTTAAATATAGCCAATGGCTTGCAAAGTCACCAAGGAGAATTGACCAATTTAACATGTGAGCTCCGATTGCGCACTTATACTGGGCAGTAGTGGGCCATAGGAATTAGAGAAAGGTCAAATTACTTTGCCTCACATGTGAATAAGAGGCGTTTTTACTCGCTCGTATTGAAGGATAAAAGAGCGCGTTACGAGCTAGTGAAGGGATTTTTTTTTCTAGTTTTTATTCTACCTCTTTGTCGGCATGATTAATATTTATCCTTGTACCAAATTGCGGATTTCTAGTACTAAAGGCCACTGAGCTATGCTGCGAACAGACAGACATGGCGAAATTATAAGGGTTCACTACGGAACCCTAAAAACTTAATACACTATGAACTACAAAAAAAAAACAACGCTTTGACCACGTGCGAGGTCCTTCATCATGGGTCAACTCACGACTCCGTGGCCGGCAGCAGCGGCACCAGCACAACGCCAGTCGAACTTGTTCAGACTAACAGACGCTTCGACCACGTGCGAGGTCCTTCATCATGAGTCAACTCACGACTCCGTGGCCGGCAGCAGCGTCCGCGGGTCCCAGCACAATGTTGAGCAGACTAGCAGACGCTTCGACCACGTGCGAGGTCCTTCATCATGGGTCAACTCACGACTCGCGGAAACCAAACTCACGGCTGGCTCGGTGGCCGGCAGCAGCGGCGTCCGCAGCAGACTAGCAGACGCTTCGACCACGTGCGAGGTCCTTCATCATGAGCAACTCACGACTCCGTGTCCGGCAGCAGCGACACCAGCAGCGTGGGTCCCAGCACAATGCCAGTGTTGAGACTAGCAGACGCTTCGACCACGTACGAGGTCCTTCATCATGAGCAACTCACGACTCCGTGGCCGGCAGCAGCGACACCAGCAGCGTGGGTCCCAGCACAACTCCAGTGTTGAGACTAGCAGACGCTTCGACCACGTACGAGGTCCTTCATCATGAGCAACTCACGACTCCGTGGCCGGCAGCAGCGACACCAGCAGCGTGGGTCCCAGCACAACGCCAGTGTTGAGACTAGCAGACGCTTCGACCACGTACGAGGTCCTTCATCATGAGCAACTCACGACTCCGTGGCCGGCAGCAGCGACACCAGCAGCGTGGGTCCCAGCACAACGCCAGTGTTGAGACTAGCAGACGCTTCGACCACGTACGAGGTCCTTCATCATGAGCAACTCACGACTCCGTGGCCGGCAGCAGCGACACCAGCAGCGTGGGTCCCAGCACAACGCCAGTGTTGAGACTAGCAGCCGCTTCGACCACGTGCGAGGTCCTTCATCATGAGTCAACTCACCT
>JALPQI010009897.1:0-49523 GCA_025490895.1 Thaumatotibia leucotreta | reverse complement strand
ACATGACTCGAAATTGACGTAAAAATGAAAAATATTGAATTAGTTAATTCGTAAGTATACAAATTCTTTATTTGTAGAAATATATCTGTGAATATTTAGTACAGCTTAGCACAACCGCAGCTGTTGATCTTGCCCGATCCTGACTTGAGGTTAGCGTTGGCACCGCTCGGGTTGCCGATCTCCTCAGTGATGGCCACGCAGTCCCCGCAGCCGTAGGACACTCCAGCCGAGCCGCTGGTGTCGAACTGACCCTGGAATTCCACAGCACTCAGGTAGGGTAGAGCACCAGACAGCTCCAGGTCTCCAGAGAGGCCTAGCTCGGTGGCTACGGCGATGCCGGAGGGCGCGATGGGGCCGATGCTGGAGATGATCAGCTCACCGCCGCTGTTGGAGATGGTGATGGATTTACAGCTGCCGCTGGATGAGGAGTAGCCGGAACAGCTGTCAGCCTTGTAGCAACTCTGCCCGTTGATAACCTGAAGTGGAAATTATAATTTAAAATGAAACATTCAACATTTTCAGTCCTATCATTATCATACCCATCACCCATCATATGTGCAGGTACAAGCATACAACCCCCGCTAGAATTTCAGCTAATGAAGGTATGTAACTTGTAGACGCTCACCATTAACACCTCATTTCATAGTCCACAAATTTCTCTCCAAGTTCCAAAACTAAGCAAATGTCTACAATATATATCTGATTATAATTATTCACATCACATCTTTCTATCGCATTCTAGATAGAAACAACTAAAACAGACGAGAAGATATAAATCGTTAAAATAAATAATCTTTAAAAAACACACCTGGACCATGACGGCAAAAGTGCAAATGATGACGAATTTGGAAACCATCTTTAGTTAGGTAAGTTGATATTTTCTTGAAAGCAAATAAAGTGTGAATGTTCATTTCACCAGCATTAACTTTTATACGCCCTGTTCATAAGTTCTTGCTCAACATGGAAAGATATGCGAAAAACTACGCAAAAGCCATTAAAAGTGATATCAACTTTCGTACGTGACTCTTCACGGGGCAAGTTGTATTTAGAAAGAGTAGAAAGAAACATTAGAGTTATCAATGACCTATTTCCCCACATTAATCATTTTCAGGTATAAAAGTGGTTATTAGAATAGAATAAGCATTCTAACTTCTATTACCGTAGAAAACACATTTAAAATGTTCCGCTTCACGATCCTTTTGGTGTGCGCCCAGATTTTCTTAATCCAGGTAAATTAAATGAACATTATATTGTATTTTATTTTTGTTTAACATTTTCCTCTATGTATACCTATACATATAACGCTAATAAATAAATATCTTGGGACATCTTACACAAATCAACCTAGTCACAAGGTAAGCTCAATTAAAGGTCTCTGCCCACTAGACCGTACCATATACCATGGCCGTAGCATGAACGTATCAGACAAAAAACTATTATTTGTATGGAAAAGCATGAGACGGTGTTGGCCGGCGCCGGAACGTCCATCTAGTGGGCATAGTCTCATACTTTTCAATGCGAAGAATAGTTTTTTGTCTGAAACGTTCATGCTACGGTCATGGTATGGTACGGTCTAGTAGGCAGGACCTTAAGGCTTATGGACCTTATGGTATTGGTACAGTCGAAGACAAAATAAGGGGTATACAAAAACGTTCAAAAATATGTCCCAGTGCACTCTAATTCTGTGTAATAAGAACGTCGTAACATATTTATGAACGGATTCTTTCGATACTTATTTTTGCACTTGACTGTACTAGGCGACGATATATATTATAATAAATCGAGACATATAGATACTTAAATACATAAACAAATATTTTTTATGATTTAAACTCATTATCATTATCATATCTGCCAAAAGACGTCCACTGCTCAACATAGCGTGGTTAGGCCGCCCACAAGGTGGACTGAAAAACCTGGTGAAGGTCGCAGGAGTCCGCTGGATGCGGGTGGCACAGGACCGATCATTGTGGCAATCTTTGGGGGAAGCCTATGTTCAGAAGTGACTTAGAATGCGTATTTCTTAATATCTATACAAGGTTACTATGTACATACTTATAAGATTAAATTAGGTAGAAAGTGTGATCTTGTTGATTTGTAAATTTTGGATACGTCAGCTAAGGATACTGCTGTCATGATAAAAAATGTCATCTAACACAAACATTAACCGCATGATTGAATACAGACAGACCCTTGAACATCAGGAGTCTTCTCTTCTGGTAGAATTGCATTTGTGTTGTCCATCGCATAATCCAATTGCACAAATTCTTACACAAAAAATCGTCAGAAATTTAGCAGCCCTAAATATTTATAAAATACTGTAAAAGTTGCGTCTCGTCCAAAAACAGGACCAAAAAGTAAATAGTTGGTATCTAGATTTAGAAGCTTGTCTTGGTTTAAAAAGTTTTAGAGTGTGATCTGTTCAAATGGATATAGCCTGCGTATATTTTTCTGACCTTTGAACTTATGGAAATAAATAACTTATGGAAAATAGCGTTAAAGAGAAAAACGAGTATTAAATTAATCATTTGTTTTACTTTGACAGACTGTTCTTAGCCAACAATGCGGTTGCAACCAAATATCTTACGGCAAGTCTTCAGGCTCTAGTGGAGCCAGCTACGGCGCGTCGGCGTCGTACGGCGGCACCGGCACCGGCCAGGTTGGCGTGTCGGGCGACATCGCCGCGAGCGGCAAGACCGCCGTCGTCGGCTCCGTGCCCGTGCTCGGATCCGTCGACTTCGGAGGGAAGGTGGCCGCGTCCGGATCCGTGTCTATCTCTGGACAGTGCGGATGCGGTTGCAAAGCTTAATTTTAGATCTAATGGAGCCATAAAAGTTACACGGTTTTTTAATAAAAGCTTAAAACACTTGTGTTTGTTTCTTTTAAGAAATACTCAGTAGTAGGAAGAAAAAGATAATCTTTATTTACCGTCAGTTGATTTTAAGAAGTAGAATCATTCTAGACCTTTAAGCGTTTGCTACATTAAATTATTACATTAAATTATTAAATTATTTAGGTTTTTACCTAACACTTTATGTTGTAAGAATTATTTAGATTATTCTACGATAATAGTATAAGCGGAATAGGGTATCAAGACAAACCACATTGGTTTAATGATACTTTTAAGGAAACTGTATACTATTTTATTAAATTATGTCAATAAATAAAATAAAAAAAAATAATTTGCGAAACCTAGCGAATAGTATAGGAATGTGGGAAAAATATGTACCTACTTTTGTTTGAAGATGCTTTCAATGAAAGTATTTCACGTGAAGGAACGTTGGATGGTTATTCCAAAAAAATATATTTTGCATATTACCTATGCATAAATTAGCAAAATTGCTAAATAGCAATTAAATAGCAATTTTGCTTTATATCTATCAGTATTCCTAGTCTATTTCTATTATATTGTATGCTTAATTTTAATAGAAGTTGGGAAAAATGTAAGCAAAAAATTCAAAGAAATATTTATAATCTAGCATTATTTTATTTTATTGATATCGTGGTTTTGGACAGTTTATTTGGCAATAATTGATTAAATACACATAATAATAACACATAGATTTGGCTACATTAAATGGGTAACAATTGTTCGAAAACTGTTGACCGAATTTTTAATATCCGTATACATTACTTACCATATTTTGAAATATATGTATGTCACTAGGTTGTTGTTGTTCCGTATCGTATTAATGTTCTCCCGACAGTTAATAACCAGAAGAACGGTTAGAAATGTTATTATTCGATAACTGATTTCATTCGACTAGAAGCACTAGACAGCTTATATTAGGTACGAATAACTATTTATATCAATCAAGCTGATAAAGAAGTAAAATAAAAATCATCATCATCATCAACTTCAGCCTATGATAGTCCACTGCTGGACGTAGGCCTCTCCTATTAACTATGCGTATAGACGCATTAGGAGGTAAATGCCCATAATCGCCACGCCGGCCAAGCGGGTTGACGATCGCAGTAATGTGTCCACTATGATGACGCTGCTGCCCATCATCATTCTTTTATCAAATAATGATCAGTGACACTTCAATCCCTTAGTCGACTTTTACGACACCCGCAGGAGGAGTTGGGCTGGTGACAAATGAATTCTTACTGCCGTCACCACACGGCCAAAAAAAATGTAAAAATATATTTTTTCAGGGTACATCACCTACAAGTAAAGTGGGGGTGACTTGTTTTTGTTTTAACCGTAAAGGGTATTGTTCGATAGGCTCATAAAAAAACCGTTTAAAAACTAGAGGTTTACTTAATTTGATAAAATGTAAAGAATAGCTTCATTCAAAAAATGTTTTTTTTTATACATATTTAAGTTTTGGCTGAACTACTAAACCAAATGCTCTTAAAAGTTAAGCTCAACTCCTGTATGCTTAACACATGATTGATATGTTAGTATGGCACCGCGAGATAGATTTTCCATCTTTTACTAACGAAACGTTTTCTTTTTCTTTTTTATGAATGAGGGATAATCTCGCAGCGACATAATTATCGCACTAATCCTGCGCTAAGCCTACTGGTTATGTGCAAATTCGGTATTCACACATTTAGGACTAAATGAAGATATTAAAACTACGAGTATTTCCAGCTTTATAGGAATTAATTTCTGAAAATCTATCATTTTCGATCTAATTTTCTTTTCCTATTGCTATTTACCTACAATCATGTCACCAACATAATTGTGACTGTTTACTTCAGAATGAAGTTAATTAACAAGAGTATTTCTAAGAAGCACAGCCGAGAAAAGCATCTAAAATACGATCGAGCCACAGAAGATTTAAGAGCCTCATTTACACCTTCAATCATTTCATGTGATGGCGCTATTGGGACGGAGTACAACAATTTCTTGAAAAGAACAGCATCAAAATTAAATACGAAATGGGAAAATCCATACTCGCATTCAAGCAATTTTTTGACTTAAAGTTGAAATCCAAATATCTGTTATACGAGCAGTTTCAATAAGGATAAGAGGCACCAGAAGGCATATCAGAGCCTTCGAATGCAAAGACGGAGCATGAATCCTATACTAAACATCTTCGAATCCGTCCATATACAACTTCACTGAATTCACTGAAAACCACGGACACCCCAACAGAATTTTATTATTTAATTTCTAAGATATTAGTTACTCTAGTAACATTAAACGATTGTTTAAAAGTATAAAACAGGTCTCTTAAAAATCCAAAAAATCACGATTTTCGAGATATCACGTTATTCTGATAAACTTGCGAATTATATCTTTGTCGATACACGAAGATCTAAAATCACTCCAAGGTGGTATACAAAAAGAATAGCAATGTAGCTGAAAAACACCATTAAATAGTATTTCTGGCTTATTGGATCTTAAAGAACGACCTAGATTATTACAAAAAGCTGATGGTTTCTTTATTAAAAACAAATACCAGGTAATCAGTTCTACTAAAATCGAAAGGATATAAAGTCTTAGGGGTATGTGACTCGAAATTGACGTAAAAATGAAAAATATTGAATTAGGTAATTCATAAGTATAGAAATTCTTTATTCGTAGAAATATATCTGTGAATATTTAGTACAGCTTAGCACAACCGCAGCTGTTGATCTTGCCCGATCCTGACTTGAGGTTAGCGTTGGCACCGCTCGGGTTGCCGATCTCCTCAGTGATGGCCACGCAGTCCCCGCAGCCGTAGGACACTCCAGCCGAGCCGCTGGTGTCGAACTGACCCTGGAACTCCACAGCACTCAGGTAGGGTAGAGCACCAGACAGCTCCAGGTCTCCAGAGAGGCCTAGCTCGGTGGCCACGGCGATGCCGGAGGGCGCGATGGGGCCGATGCTGGAGATGATCAGCTCGCCGCCGCTGTTGGAGATGGTGATGGATTTACAGCTGCCGCTGGATGAGGAGTAGCCGGAACAGCTGTCAGCCTTGTAGCAACTCTGCCCGTTGATAACCTGAAGTGGAAATTATAATTTAAAATTAAAATTTTAACATTTTCAGTCCTATCATTATTATACCCATCACCCATCATTATTTGCAGGTACAAGCATACAACCCCCGCTAGAATTTCAGCTAATGAAGGTATGTAACTTGTAGATGCTCACCAATAACACCTCATTTCATAGTCTACAAATTTCTCACCGAGTTCCAAAGCTAAGAAATCTGATTTATAATTATTCACATCACATCTTTCTATCGCATTCTAGTTAGAAACAAATAATACAGACGAAAAGATATTTAATACAATGTACCGTTAAAGTTAGAAATTATGTTTTAGCCATAGATCGTTAAAATAAATAATCTTTTACGAGTAATAACACACCTGGACCATGACGGCAAAAGTGCAAATGATGACTGATTTGGAAACCATCTTTATTTAGGTAAGTGGTGATATTTTTTTGAAAGCAAATAAAGTGTGCATGTTAATTTCACCAGCATTAACTTTTATACGCCCTGTTCATAAGTTCTTGCTCAACATGGAAAGATAATGCGAAAAACTACGCAAAAGCCATTAAAAGTGATATCAACTTTCGTACGTGACTCTTCACGGGGCAAGTTGTATTTAGAAAGAGTAGAAAGAAACATTAGAGTTATCAATGACCTATTTCCCCACATTAATCGTTTTCAGGTATAAAAGTGGTCATTAGAATAGAATAAGCATTCCTACTTCTATTACCGTACAAAACACATTTAAAATGTTCCGCTTCACAATCCTTTTGGTGTGCGCTCAGATTTTCTTAATCCAGGTAAATTAAATGAACATTATATTGTATTTTATTTTTGTTTAACATAAACTCATTATCATCGTCATATCTGCCAAAATACGTCCACTGCTTAACATAGCGTGGGTAGGCCCCCCACAAGGTGGACTGAGATGACCTGGTGAAGGTCGCAGGAGTTCGCTGGATGCGGTTGGCACAGGACCGGTCATTGTGGCAATCTTTGGGGGTAGCCTATGTTCAACAATGCCTTATAATGCGCATTTTTTTATATGTACAGGGTGAAATTTAAATGGTGAATTGTTTGGTTACTACGTACTTATAAGAAAGTTTATTAAAATATTAGGTAGAATGTGTGGTTTCGTTGATTTGTTAAATTTTGGATACGTCATCTAGGGATACTGCTGTTATGATACAAAATAGGTAGTATGAGTCATCTAACACAAACATTACCCACATGATTGAATACAGACCCTTGAACTTCAGAAGTCTTCTGGTAGAATTGCGTTTGTGTATCGCATAATCCAATTGCACAAATTCTTACATAAATAATGGTCAGAAATTTAGCAGCCCCATTTATAAAATACTGTAAAAGTTGCGTCTTGTAACAGGACCAAAAAAATAAATGGAAGGTACCTATCTAGATTTAGAAGGATAATAGCCTGCGTAGGTATATTTTTCTGACCTTTGAACTTATGAAAATAAATAACTTATGGAAAATAGCGTTAAAGAGAAAAAACGAGTATTAAATTAATCATTGTTTAACTTTGACAGACTGTTCTTAGCCAACAATGCGGTTGCAACCAAATATCCTACGGCAAGTCTTCAGGCTCTAGTGGAGCCAGCTACGGTGCATCGGCGTCGTACGGCGGCACCGGCACCGGCCAGGTCGGCGTGTCGGGCGACATCGCCGCGAGCGGCAAGACCGCCGTCGTCGGCTCCGTGCCCGTACTCGGATCCGTCGACTTCGGAGGGAAGGTGGCTGCATCCGGATCCGTGTCTATCTCTGGACAGTGCGGATGCGGTTGCAAGGCTTAATAGTTCATAATATGATATGCAGTTTTTTAATAAAAATACAAAAAACAACTGTTTATTTTTTCAATTACTCAATTAGTAGAAGGACATTTGTCCGAGCGTTTCAACCATCATGACTTCGATGGGAACATTATTACCTGATTTTCGTGGGTACCTATCTCATAATTTTTTTGGATATCTTAGTAGTTGTCAACTACATCTACCAATAAATCCAAATGTCTTGTAATAGTCATATCTCTCACGGTAATCATGTGATAAGGCTGCCACCGAAGTCACGGCGGTTGAAAGGCTTGGAGAAATGCCCAGAAGTACCTATATTATTTTGAAATTTTTATCGATTCAACGGCTATTTTCCAAAAATACCTGTATAGGCTACGATTTCCCTAAATTTTATACAAAAATAAACGGATCGCATTACATACACTGAATACATATTTTTGGAGAATGACCCGCAAGTCCTTAATTGAGGAGTGGAGTTTCCACTCCAACAAGAGTTATTTTTTGTTATCATAAAATAAAGAACCTCTATTGACAAAGTGAAAATAAGCCATTTTGAAAATACACTCCTCAATAATTATTTAAGCGTATCCTGGCATGATTTATACATCTGTGAAACCTAAGTAGCTCATTGCTAAGTGGTGTACTCCTTTCCTAAAAGAAAATCGTAGCAATCTATCGACTGTACAAGCTGAGCGAGTACCTACTACTTTTGTAAATGCGTTATTATTTTAGCTTATCAAATGAATGCAATGTGTAAATACTGTAACCCGGGGTTGTTAGAGATTATGATCTCGGGAGCATTCCATGAAAACATGTCGTAAGCGAACTAATTTAATTTTTCAATACTTTTGAAAAATTAAATTAGTAAGCTGAGTTACGGCATAATAATAACATATCAAGGCTTTAAGATTGACAGTGTTTCCTAACAGCTAGCATATTTTATTAGGGTAGCTACCATAGTGAGTCGTAAGCGACAAAAAGTAGATGTTTTCATGGAATGCTCTCGAGCAGTTGCGTCATACACGGGGAGAACAGGGATTGTGAGAGGCGAGTTGGTTCGTGTAGACTGAGGTGTCCTTAGTGATATCTGTCTAAATGAAATTTTATTGTAATGAATCAAGCATTTATTGTAATGTTTATTAAGTCGATATCATAACCACCCCATTACTGAATTACTGCCAAAATTAGCACAATCACAGAAGAAAGGTGGGATCTGTAGACTTCATATAAATTAGAAATATATATCAACAGATAATCATTAAGAATGTAAAGTTCACACAAACGTATACCATTCGTCAGAAGAATTTTAAAAAAGTAAACAAATATACCTTCTAAAATGCACTTTAAAGTTTTTTATACATTTGCTAGGTAATTAAAGATATTTTTTTTTCATTTGATGTCTGTCAATTAAGTGTGACAAAACTGAGACGGTGACAAAATCGTTTTGTAAAATGCGTTTATCATAGAGTAAAGGTCTAAAACGGTTTTAAGAAAAAATCTAATTTTCTCTTAAAATAGACTGAATCCAGAAAACTTCATGACATTTTAACTTCAAATTTGATCAGAAATCCGCTGTTGAATTTTTTCCCTTTCTTCATGGGCACCTTGTATAATCAAGGTTGTGTTCTAAAAGTGCATGATTATGGAATGACGCAAGTTTTTAGGTTTGTTTACTTTTTTTTTGTTTTCTACCGACATACGTACCATACGATATTCTCTCACTCATAGGGCGAAAGATGTCAACCGTCGCCTTTATTTACGAGAGTTTTGAGTATTATGAGTGAGTTAAAAACAACGTTCCACATGTAAAAGTATGCTTGTTTGAGACCCGAAAGTTTGTTTTTTTCCCACTCACCCCATTTTACGAATGTGCTATCTGATTCTGTCTTCTCTCATACTTGGTTGTTACAGAGTTCAGGTACATGAAAAAGTATCAATTTCAAAATAAATGTAAATAGAAAATTTCAGTTTTTTAGTAAGTACCTACAGTCCTACAGGTCCCTGAGTGTCGAAATAATGAATGTATCTTTAATTTAGTTCTATCTTTTTATTCTGGATTGGTATAAATAAACTACAGTTGATATTAGTGACATGCCATTTTGATTACGAATCTAGTTTGTAATCAGTGTTGTTGTTATTGACCGGTAAAATGCATAATTATTTGCCTTACTTAATTGTGATTTGTAAAATTGATGTTACAAAAATCGCACTCGATTGTTATTTATGCAAATGTATGCAAAACACTCTGGCTCTGCGTTGAATGGCTTTGTAATATTCAATTCGAAACCGTTTTCAAAGCCATTATAAGTCAATAGTATGCATCCGAAAAATATACACATCTTACACCATGCCATGTGAACATGTTATAATTTGTGATTTATTCTTGGCTATAACCAAGACATTATTATGTCCAATTTTTCCCTAACGGGAAGAAGAATGCACTTTCTGACAAATGATACTATACACATAGGTGTCATAGGTACCAAAATAATTATTATCTACTTCCATATCATAATTATCCTATTATATATTCAGAAGCGGTAATGTAATGACCTATATTAAGAAACCGGTGTCTGTGGAATTTATCATAATGTTAACATTTAAGTACAGTGTACAGTGCATCATAATATTAACATTAAGGTATCGGTGTTAGTACATTATGAAGTCAACTTCTTTTTGTTTTTTTTTTCAATACATATTTACTGTAGGATATTCTTACACAAATTGAGTATTTTCAACTGATTTGAATTTTTATATTTAGAGGTTTTTTACTTAGTGGATATCAATGTAAATAAAGGTAAATTATCATTCTAAACTTATGATAAGGATATATAATTAGGCATTGAACACTCGTGTGATCTTATTATTAAACTCGTAAAACCACGCTCATGTTTAATGCCTCTTATTATGCGCCAGCCACATAAATAATTATAATGTTACTAAGAATTTTTATTGCACTGTTGATGGATTTGCTCATGGTTCAAGAAGATTAAAAGCGTTACCGTATACTTTAGGTTAATTAGGAAAATACTTAACGTAAGTCCCGTATGTCTTTAAACATGGCTTTTACTTATGAATTCATTTAATAGGTAGTAGGTAAACTCAGTCCTGTAAAGAGTGAATTTTTGACATAATTTATCGTAGCATGACGTGTAGCGTAAAACTTCATCAAAAACAATGCCAAGTAAGTGGGCATATGATGGTCGAGACGAGACAGTTATGAATTAAATGAAAATCGTCAAAAGTGGATTCCGTAATTTAACGTTACTCACAAATTGAGCAAAATAGGAAAATTGTTTTGTTTTATCTTGTTTCTTAATTTAATTTCCTAACTTTTATTTATACCTGTAACTAACCCTCAATATTGCCTCGCTCTGAAATGGAAATATTTATATTATATTCTATTGTAAATGAGGTGTACGAATATTATATGCTTGCCAATATTCGTACCACAGAAAGAATTAAAAAAAATCTAAGTTCATTTATATTTTATTACAAAAAATACTATTATAACATCCTTTCGTTTTAAAAAATTAGGCTTTGCAACCGCATCCGCACTGTCCAGAGATCGACACGGATCCGGACGCGGCCACCTTCCCTCCGAAGTCGACGGATCCGAGCACGGGCACGGAGCCGACGACGGCGGTCTTGCCGCTCGCGGCGATGTCGCCCGACACGCCGACCTGGCCGGTGCCGGTGCCGCCGTACGACGCCGACGCGCCGTAGCTGGCTCCACTAGAGCCTGAAGACTTGCCGTAGGATATTTGACTGCAACCGCATTGTTGGGTAAGGGCAGTCTGTTGAAGAAAAAAACAGTGTTACAAAAAATTATTGGATTAAATGTACCTATACCTTTTTACATTTCTAAGCGTTTTAGTAAAAATGTCCCTCTTTGTCGCTTGGGCGCTTAGATATTTAAACCTTTATACAGAGTGGAAATTCTGTTTGGGTCAGTGAGGGCAGCTATCAGACCTAGAGTAGCTACACAAAAATGGTGTTAGAAGACCTTCCTAAAATAAAATAGAGATTTTAAATTAATGAATATTGGCGTTTACAGATTTTGGAAAAATAGGGCAGTCCATCATGTTTTCGGTCAAGATCAGCTTTCATGGGACCCAAAAAAAACATTTTTTAGCTAGAAAATTTTTATGTTTCATGTTTTAATTTTTTTAATGCCAATCGATTCTATTCCTATTCAGTACAAATAGTTTCCTAGGTAGGTGTCAACTTAGGGCAATGTACAAAAAACCCAAAAATTTAAAAAAACTTTTTTCATACATTTGCTACGGGAAAAAAGTGACACTTTAATTACATTACCGTTCGTTAGTTAATCCTCCTACTTAAGCTAAATGACAATAATACATTATCAACATTAATTAGCGTATTAAGTAGGTAAGTGTTGTTTGTTCGATTTGAACCGGTAAATAATAAAAATAAATACTGTAGCGGGGGTGCGTGCGGGTCGTTGAGAGCGAAAGCCAAGGTGTCACAGAGCCTAGTTTCATTTTATGAACTAGCTTATTGGTACTAATACAATGTACTAGCGCATAGCGACGCGTTCCCCAGCCAGTAGATAGGTGTAGGTACTGGAGCAGAAGCACGTTTAAACGCCCTTAGCTAAGAATAGCGCGTAGTTCCACGAGGGATGCAGGGGGCTAAACGTAACTAAGAACCATAATGGTGGATTCGATACCAAACAAAAACCAAACCAGGAAAAATCTTAACACCGCGATGTACGAATTCTATGGAGCCTTGCCAGCTACATCTCCCAGGACATTGGGTCCCTAGTAGTTTCACCATTACACATAGTAGTGGTTTGGGCGCATCTTTTCGTCATCTTTATCGTGTGTCATTAAAATACAATATTTACCTGAACAAGGACAGCCAGAACGCACACCAAAAGGATGGTGAAGCGGGACATTTTGTGTATTTTCTTCAGCTGAGGAAGTTATAATGCATATTCTATTACAATTACCACTTTTATACCTGAAGATTATAAAAATGTGGAAATAGGTCATAGATAACGCAAATGTTTCTATTCTTTCTAAATAACTTACCCTACAGAAAGTCACGTAGATATCTCTATTAATGGCTTTTGCGTAGGTTTTTTGCATATCTTTCTATGTTAAGCAAGAGTTTAGAAGCAGGGAGTATAAAAGCTAAAGCTGGTGAAATGAACATTCACACATTACTTGCTTTTAAGAAAATAACCGACAACATAACCAAAAATGGTTTTCAAGACTGTCATCTTCTGTACTTTCGCCTTCATGGTCCAGGTAAATATATTGTTGCGTTGAAAAATAAATCATCTAAACTTTTTAAACAAATAAAAGTCTTGAATATTAATACAAATCTTCATCGTCGCAAGGGAAATATAACTATAAATAAAACCATTTTATTTAATGGATAGTCTTCTGCTTGTTTTTCAAGTTTAAAATACAGTTCATAACAAAGTTACTTGAAAAAATTACAAATATATACCTAATACGAAGAACACAAATAGTGTGGGTATTACATAAATAGTTCTTGAAAATGATCGACTAGAAATAAGTATTGAGGCATAGTTTTTCAAATCCAATTTTTTAAATATTTATGCATTTTTAAGAATATCTGTAGAGATATTTCCTGAAATGTATACAATGAAAAGTTGCAGTAGCATCTAATCATCCGAAAGTACTTTTGTAAGAGAAAACCGTAATGATTTTTTCAGGCTATCAGCGGTCAGAGTTGCTACAAGGCTGACAGCTGTTCCAGCTACTCTTCCAGCGGCTGCAAATCCATCACCATCTCCAACAGCGGTGGCGAGCTGATCATCTCCAGCATCGGCCCCATCGCGCCCTCCGGCATCGCCGTGGCCACCGAGCTAGGCCTTTCTGGAGACCTGGAGCTGTCTGGTGCTCTACCCTACCTGAGTGCTGTGGAGTTCCAGGGTCAGTTCGACACCAGCGGCTCGGCTGGAGTGTCCTACGGCTGCGGGGACTGCGTGGCCATCACTGAGGAGATCGGCAACCCGAGTGGTGCCAACGCTAACCTCAAGTCAGGATCGGGCAAGATCAACAGCTGCGGTTGTGCTAAGCTATACTAATATTCACAGATATAATTCTATCAATAAAGAATTTGTATACTTACGTATTTTATAATTTTAATTATCACGTCAATTTCGAGTCATTTGACCCATGAGATTTTCTATCCTTTCCATTTTAGTTGAATTGATTATCAAGTATCTGTTTTTATTAAACAAAGTATATGTTTCGTGTAATAATCTAGGAATCTGCAAGTGAAAATTTGCTTCGCAAGTATGCATAAATTGCTGAAACATAATACAGTGTGTAAATCTAATACGGGCGATCAATTAAACCAGGCATGGGATTCATTAGTGTAATCATGGATTACAAGGTTTTTTTAAAGTTACTCTTAATTCAGACCCCACAGAATTTTTTTAAGATTATCGGAGCAGCAATATAGCTACGAACATTTGTTATTGTTGATATGGCAGTTATGTCATCTGCTTTTGAAATTAGCTGTCAACGAGTGCTTAACTCGCGTATGTTGCTCTACATTGCGCACCGAATTATTTTGTATGGAAAATTTTGTTGCTCTAATTTTAAGTAAAAGTTATTTGAATATACTTATTATGTCGTAAACTAACACCCGTTAAGAGCTTCGCCCGTATTAGACTTACAGCCTGTATAGAGCGATTTCAGGATCTCATTAGAACACGAGGGTGATTGATTGTTATTGACTATTCTTTAAGATCCCATAAGCCAGAAAAACTATTAATTGGGTCTTACATTACATTTATATTACTATATTGCTGTTCCTTTGCTAAACTGCATTAAATTTCATTTTTACGAAAGAATTTGTATGCAAAAGATTTATTACACGGTTTTTACATTTTCATGATGTTTTGGATGAATTTACTTCCTTTCCAAAATAAAGGTAGAAAGGCAAGATACGAGTATGGCCGTGCCATCCTTTCCAGGATAATCTCACCACAATCATATGTTAAGTCAATGGAATATAGCGTGTTTTTTAAGGTTTCGTAGCCAAAATGGCAAAAACGGAACCTTTATAGTTTCGCCATGTCCGTCTGTCCGTCTGTCCGCAGCATAGCTCAGTGGCTGTTAATACTAGAACTCTGTAATTTGGTACAGGTATACATATCAATCATGCCAACAATTTGTATTTTTTTTTGGCTTCTCTGTGTCATACATGCTTAAAATTATAACTACAGTAAGTATAGTATACCTATAGGTTATCAAAATGTAATGCGAGTAATATATGTAAGTTGTGTTTGCCTATAATTGGGTGAATATTCGAAAATGATCCCTGTATCCAAGTGTAAAGTGTATTAGCTATAATATGGCACCTGTTGGCAAACCTTAATAAATAAATAAATAAACAAGTGGTAACCAGTGGTATAATAAAAATTAGAAAAAAAAAATTAAGTGAAGTGAAGTGGGTATGATTTTTTTATTTGATGTAATCGTATATTGTGGGGTATCATTGAATAGGTTTCTTAAAAAGAATACGGGTCTTAAGAAAAAGTTTTTTTCTAAAGTCAATATTTTCGGAGATAATCGCTCCAGAAGAAAAAAAACAACTTTTGATCCGTATGTCCAAAAAATATGAAAAAAAATAATTTAAAATAAATCTAATTCGAACAAACGTGATTCAGACGTTTTTAAATAACTACGGAACCCTACACTGAACATGGCCCGACATGCTCTTGGCCTTTTAATGTAAAAGCCTTAATCAAAATAAAAATCACGATCGCGTCAGCAGGCCTAGGCAAAATGTCATTCTGCAATCGTATACGATAAACGAAAAGTCATCATCATCATCAGCCTATGATAGTCCACTGCTGGACGTAGGCCTCTCCTAATAACAATGCGTATAGACGCATTAGGAGGTAAATGCCCATAATCGCCACGCTGGGCAAGCGGATCGGCGATCACAGTGATGTGTCCATTCCATTATGATGACGCTGCTACCCATCATCAATCTTTTATCTCATAATGATCAGTGACACTTCAATCCCTTAGTCGACTCTTACGACACCCGCAGGAGGAGTTGGGGTGGTGACAAATGTATTCTTACTGCCGTCACCACACGGCAAACGATAAGTCACATGACCATATTTAATAATGTATGGAAATGATCACGTGACTTTTCGTTCGAATCTGTCATTCTGATACATTTGTTACTTATCGCTTATCGTATACGATTACAGAATGACATTCAGGCTAGTTGTGTTACGAAAGTTAGTCATACAAACTATGTCCAATAATCTTCAGCATTAGTAAAAGACCGCAAATTTAAAAGAAAGGTTACGTGTAGGTTCGGTTTGTTAACCGCTCATAGAAAATTTTAATTTGTTGCCGTGACACTGAATTTTGGAACGTTTTGTGGCACTGAAAAATACCAAAAGTTGGTTACACAACATTTAACTTCGTAACACATAAATTATGACGTTAAATTTTGTTTTCATTAAAGGCTTTAACTATGTACTTTTTTTTGCTATCGATCCATTCAAACCGTAATCAAAATTATATTCATAGTGCTAATACGAACCGATATTGCAAGGTAATTTTAAGTTAGTCTTAATCATAACAACCGTATTAATGATTTATTGATTTAAACTTTCACGCTTATCACTCATATTTTAAAGACAAACGGGTCTTAATCGCGTAAGTTTACGCACGTAACGTTTAAGCGTAATGATTTTTTGAAAATGGCTCGAGTAGCATTTTAATTTTAATGCGTACACTAATTTGACGCATAAGAGTACTATTAATTGTGACAATACATTACATCACACCATATGCCTATCTCAGTCCACTGCTGGACGTAGGGCTCTCTTAATAATTATGCGTATCTACTCCTATGGACTCATTAAGTGGTAAATGTCCATAATCGCCACGGGCAAGTGGATCGTTGTGCAGTAACGTGCTCACTATGTTGACTACTAGAGTTGGAGTGATGACAAATGTATTCTTACGTAGGTTATGTAGCTGATGGTGTGTGTGGGTGAATCTATATCCTTGACTGTACCGAGTTTTCTGGGAAACGAGTGCTTCTCATATCCCTTAAACGGGCAATTAATTTAATTGAAGTTGCTGAAAGTTCAACTTTCTGCCAGTTCATGAGCCCGTAATCAAAATCCAAATATGCATACCCGCAGCGGTAGCTTGCCAGACGAAGGGTCAATGAAATTGCAACTGAAAGTGGTATGAAGAAATAACTAGGTATATACAGAAAAAGGAATATTAAATAAATCGTGACGTTATTAAGGGTTGTAACATTTTTTATTTACGTATCAAAAAAGTAAAAAACATAAAAAGTTAATTGCATCCACATCCACAACCGCACTGTCCGGAGATGGACACGGATCCGCAAGCCGGCACCTTGCCGCCGAAGTCGACGGAGCCGAGCACGGGCACGGATCCGACGACGCACGTCGTGCCGGATGCGTCCACGTTGCCGGACACGCCGACCTGCCCGGTGCCGGTGCCGCCGTATGTGCCGCAACTTTGTCCGCCGTACGAGCCGCCGCTTTGCCCGCCGAACGAGTATTGGTTACAGCCACATGACTGGCTGAAAACGGCCTGTGGGAAAAATCCAACAACACGTTAAAAAGTGGGAAAAGGCTTGAAAATAGTCAATCATGTTTTTGTATGGGCTCAGCGGCCTTACCGCGAACACCGAAGTTCTTAAATTTAGGAATTTGTCTCTGTTACTCTAATGACGCCTTCGTTAAAGTGACAGAGACTTATCAAAAAAATCCCGGATCAAATGTTCGCTAGTCACCCAAATAGGCCAACCTTCCGTAAAGATAAAAAGAAACGCAATAGTAGGTACTTTACGACACAAGTGCGAAAAACATGCAATCCGAAACGAGTGGCGATGTTTTAAATCGACCGAGTGATTTTAATTGACACGAGTTACGAATTTCGTTTTTGCACGTGTCTGGTACGACGTTTTTTAGTGCAGATGGCCCTCCGAAGTTTTGGACCTGACGTAAAATGACACACTTCTCGCAATAGAGCCTAAAACCATCTGTACAAAAAAAACTTTTAAGCTCGCATGTTAAATCACAATACGATATTAAATGGGTCCCGAAACAGATAACCACATTTTTTTTTGCATTCTTTATATAAAATCTCGAAATCTATGACGGTAATGTTAAGGGAACATCTTCACGATGCACCTTTAGCCCCGTGCGTACTAAATGTGAAAAAATAATAGGCCATTTTTATGTGTCGTAAAACGAATGACGATTAATACACTATCAAGTGTTTAAAATAACACTAATTTCTACTATTCGCATTTTGTATCGCAATAAGTAGATATCTTTATCAATAGCATTAGGTAAACTAATGGGCAACTTAGCGTAGTTAGTATTCAAGTCAAAATGTCTTTTAGCATTTAATATAATAGTCTTTTGTTTTTGACGACGCAAAAATAATTTGTATTCGATCAATATTTGATTCTGAGCTTTGGATAGTGTCTACTTTATTGATTAAATGGATAATCTTAAAAAAATTACCTGAATTAAAAAGGCCTGGCAGAGTACAAGAATTACGAAGCGAGACATTTTGTATTCTTATTCTTCGAACAGAATCTGAATTGGACCAATTAAATTTTTCATATTTATACCAGCATTTGTTAACATTTACAAATAGGTCACTGATATGAAACGATTCAATCTTGCTAAATACATAATTGGTTTACCTACATTTCCACTATCACATCAAAATGCAATCGTGGACTTACTCAAATGATTTTCCCAATATATTTTTGTTATCATGAAGCAAGAGTTAAGGAAGTATATAATTCAGTGGCTGGGTATAATTGACCATTCTGCTAGCTAGCAAACTAGTATACACATAATATAAAAAATGGCATTCAAAGTTATCGTCCTTTGTGCTTTTGCTGCTTTGATCCAGGTAATAACTATAACCTACGAACAAATAAAACATGGAAGCCGCACGCCATTCTAAATTGCCTTTCAAAACCGGTCTTAAATTTTAGTTGACAAGTGTCACCCCCTCTTCAATGCATCACGGTAATGAATTTCAATATCAACCTATAAAAACTTAAAGCGCCATATAAAGATAGTTGTGATTGGTCTATCAAAGTTTTGATTGGCTATATTATACAAACATTTGTCATAGATGTTGCGCCGAAATATGCGCGGTGTTAAGAAAATCGCTATGTCCTGCCCATCTTGGCACTATTGAACAATTGTTTTTGGGGGCATTTTTCAGCTGGCGTTAGACGTCCATGATAAATATGGTCGCAGACTATAACTTATCACACTTCGACTAAGTACCTACACGAAAAAGAGTCTGCTCTCAGCAGTTCTAGCAAAGATGCCATTTTGTAATCATGTACGATAAGCTATAAGTCACGTGACCATAATAGCGTGGAAATGGTCACGTGACTTTTCGTTTCGCTTGTTTTCTTCAGTAGTTTATTCCTTAGTTTATTTATTTATTTGTTTATAGGCTAGGTAACAGATTGTGAATTATTTCACTTCTAGCTAACATAGTTTCGTTAAATAATATTAAATTCACATTCCAATAACTACCAAGCACAAATTTGTTATAACAGATAGAATATAATAATAAGTATTAATTTAACGCTACAAACTAAGAGACTTTTATTACAAACTGTTGAGATCATAAGAGATCGCCTAATAAGAAACAAATTTAACGACTAGACATATTCTTTAGAGATCGTATAAATTGGTTGAGGTTTAAACAAAAAATATCGATATCTTTACAAATTTAGTTATAGGAGGTACACATACGAGTTAAGGGGCTGTTTTGACTGGCATTATTACTGGCTATAGGTATTAGGAATTGTACAGGATTACGACATAGCTTGGGGTATACTCGAAATTGTGGATTGCTAATTGTATCGGAGTCTATCTTATTATTAATAATTTTATACAGCATTACAAGATCATTCAAAACTGCTTATATTATTATTGTAAAGGTACATGTTATACAGACTCAGCGATAAAGAATAATGCATAGTTTCTCCTCTGGGTAGGAAGATATGTAGATTACCTAGTCGTTTTCGTAATAAACTAGTAGTTAGCATTAATTATCTGTTGCTATGTTTGGAAAAATAGCAATTATTACTTGCCAACATATACTATTCTAGGTCATCGGTAGATGTACATACAAAACAATGTTATTTTTTAGATATATCAATGCAGCCGTGTGGTGACGGCAATAAGAGTCCTCCTCCTGCGGGTGTCGTAAAAGTCGACTAAGGGATTGAAGTGTCACTGACCAGTATTTGATAAAAGATTAATGCCAATCCGTTTGCCCAGCGTGGCGATTATGGGCATTTACCTCCTAATGCGTTTATACGCATAGTTAATGGGAGAGGCCTACGTCCAGCAGTGGACTATCATAGGCTGATGATGATGAATGACATTAGAAAACAAGCTCCTATGTTTTACCGTGTCGAATATATTAATTTAAAAGGTATAGGTTCATGCTGTTGATCGCTCATAGAAAATTTGACATACCTACTTTTCAGTGCTGAACGTTTTTACAGAAAATTTAACTTCGTAACACAAAAGTTATGTAGTTAATATTGAGATTTTCACTAAGTAGAATTTTCTTGCAATCGACCCACAAAATAAAGTCACTTAGGTCTCAAATAACTCTATGTTTACAGTCCCTCGCGGCTCAAAAATGCGGCTGTCAATCCGGCTGCCAATCCATCGAGGTTTCCAACAATGGCGGCGCCATGTCCGTCACCAGCGTGGGCCCCATCGCGCCGTCCGGCATCGCCGTGGCCTCCGACCTGAGCCTGTCCGGGGACCTGGACCTGTCCGGCGCGCTGCCGTACCTCAGCGCTGTGGCCTTCGAGGGCAAGTTCGACACCAGCGGATCCACGCCCGTGTCGTACGGATGCGGAGATTGCGTGGCCATCACGCAGCAGATTGGGTCTGGTGCCAGCGGTTCTAGCGGATACTACGGATGTGGTTGCAGCCGTTAATGTAGTCATTGCTTTTTTACATTATATACATTTTTTTACATTCTGTTGTATATTTTAACACCTATGATTGACGCAAGCAGTCCTTGGGGTTTAAATCAAAGTACCTGTCTGCTGGAAGGCGTAGCCTGGGTAGGCCCCCCACAAGGTGGACCGATGACCTGGTGAAGGTCACAGGAGTCCGCTGGATGCGGGTGGCGCAAAACCGGTCATTGTGGCAATCTTTGGGGGAGGCCTATGTTCAGCAGTGGACGTCTTTCGGCTGATATGATGATGATGATGATGATGACCTGTCTGCTTATGCTAGTGCTTGGGGCTTAAATCAAAGTAGGAATACATTTGTAACCATCTCAACTCTTCCCACGGGTGCCGTAAAAGTCAACTAAGGGATCGATGTGTACTGACGATTCGTTGGTAGAAGATTGATGATGGGCAGCAGCGTCATCACAGTGGACACCCTACTGCGATCGCCAATCCGCTTACCTACTAGCGTGGCGATTTAGGCCCAAATCCAGCAGTGGACTGAGCTATAGGCTGATGATGATGAGGATCTGCTAATAATAGGACATTCCATGTTTCTTAAACAGTCATTATTCTTGCACCATTTCTGGAAATGCAGAGAAAACACTGTTGGGTTAGCGACATGTGGCTAATTGTGAGTTTTCTCCAGTTTTACAGTTTCGATTCGAATTGCTGCCATACAAATCTAAAGCATTTTGTTAAACAATGTCAAAAACCCGTCAAATGCATTCTCAATCCAGTTAAATGCAGATGAAAACACATCTTGATTAAATAAAGTATGTGTAAGGACCTGATATTATACAGGGTGGCCCATTCAAATCGGTCAGTATGGGAAAGTTTGAAACTATAACACATACAAAGATTTGTTCTTAGGAACCATGTCATTGATTTTGATAATATGGAAAACTGCGTTGATAAACAGGATTTTTTTTTCTTAAGACTTACACAATAAACTCCTAGTAAAATAAATTTAAGTACGTGAAAACTATGAATACCATTAATTTTAGACATCGTGACACAAACGATATCTGAATAGAAATAGTGTATGTTTATTTTTTCAAAACGACCGGGTTCGATGCCCTAGCTGGGTACAGTTTTTTTTCCAAATGTTTGAATGCAGTTTTTCTTTTCATCAAAATCGGTGACATGGTCCCTAAGAACAAATCTTCGTATGTCTTATAGTTTCAGACTTTCACATACTGACCGATTTGAATGGGACACCCTGTATAATGATTCAGGCAGGTCACTCAGTCATAGAACCACTATGCGTCAGTAGACAAAAAAAAACGGCCAAGAGCATGTCGGGCCATGCTCAATGTAGGGTTCCGTAGGTAGGTCGTATCTTAACACGGATTTCTTAGTAAGATACGACGTTTCGAAAAATATTTTAGAGACATTCTCTCGGACTGCTTGTAACTTTTTTTGTTTATGTGGTACGGGATCGTGGCGTTCAGCCACAGTAAAATGTAACTTCTGCTGCCTTCCATCCTTATACCTCGTCGGTGGCAAACAAGCATACGGCCCGCCTGATGGAAAGCAGTCACCGTAGCCTATGGGCGCCTGCAACTCCAGGGGTGTCACATGCGCGTTGCCGACCCAATAAGAACTTGTACACTCCTCTTTTGAAGAACCCCATACTGTAGTCCAATGGGAAAACGTCGGCATGGGAGCTCATTCCACAGACGGACCATCCGCGGGAGGAAGAAATTGTACACTTAACGCTCTTTCAAAGACCCCATCAGGATTAGTGGCAGTAAAATTAATGAACATCCGACCTTTTTGGAACGGGAATGTGGCTAACAGGGGAACATTCTGCATTGATATGTACTCCACGTGGTACATTGCCTGCAATACAAGGAAGAAAAAAAATTTTTTTTGGCTGGCTCGTAATAAAAAAAAAGTCATTTTTCACCAACCCAACTCTTCCCGCGGTCGTTGTAAGAGCCGACTAAGGAATTGAAGTGCCACTATTCTTTTATACAAGATTGATGATGGGCAGCAGTGTCATCGTAGTGGACTGGACAAGTTACTGCGATTGCCAATCCGCTTGCCCAGCATGGCGATTATGGGCATTTACCTCAAAATGCGTCTAAACGCATAGTTAATATTAGAGGCCTAAGTCCAGCTGTGGACTAATATAGGCTCATGATGTGTGATGTGAATATTATGGGCAGAGGTCGGGAAAAAGGGCTACATTGTTGGCAATAATATGGACGTGAGTCTAACTAAACTTGATTTAATGACTGACCATACGTACAGGTAATCTGCCGTACCTACACTAATAAATATTTACATACCAACTATAAAAAATCTGAATAGAAAATTTTAATTTGTCGTCCTTTTTCAGCGCCACACAAAATTTATCTTCATAACACAAACATTATGTACCATAATGCGATGGTCAGTCTCGTTGTTATTAATGAAACACAAACTTATAACTGGTATTTGATTTTATTTCGCTAAACCTCTAAACTTTGCAACCGCATCCGCACTGTCCGGAGATAGACACGGATCCAGTCGCCGGCACGATACCACTAATCTCGATGGATCCCATCACTGGCACGGATCCGACGACAACGGTGGTACCACTTGCTCCGATATCACCAGTCACGCCGACCTGTCCTGTGCCGCTGCCGCCGTGCGACCCGCCGTAACCTTGAGAGTATCCTAAGCTAGCACCGCCCAAGCCAATGCTAGAACCACCCAAGCCAATGCTAGAACCACCCAAGCCGATGCTAGGCGCGCTCAAGCTGATGCCAGAAGCACAGGGAGCGCTGATGCTTACTTTCTCGAGTTCCACGATTCCGGGGGATCCGTAAGAGATCTTATTGCAACCACACTGTTGGCCCAGAGACATCTGACGAAGGAAAATTTAGTTAGTACTCTAAATTCATCAGTAGTGAAAATATTACGTTTGTTAGATTTGGTAGTTGGAGCCCAGTCAAGCAGAGGCCCAGCTTTGAGTTAATCTTGTTTAAAAAAAAATGGTAAATCAAATTAATCGTCCCTATTGTGATTTTTTTTGCCGTTAGTAGTCAATTATGAATCCTTATACATATATATGCACCATATCTGCTCTACCTGCTAAAAACGTGAAATATGACATGTTTGGTTTTGTTCTTTAACGTTTGATGAGGAAATACTGCCTAAGAATTGCCCGATTACTATAAAAATTATAGATACTTTACTGAAGATATTCGATTTAGTTTTGGACCACAATTGGGAGCTTTTAGATTATTGCGACTTCAAAAAAAGGAGGTGGTTCTCAATTCGACTGTTTTTTGTTAGATACTTATGTCTTTTAGATAATGTATTTTTTTTAATATCCTGCTCAAGTGTCCCTCTGTTGGGCAAAGGCCCGAATTTGTCTCTGTGTTATACAATATTTACCTCTGAATAATACAGTTTGCTATATTTGTAAAATAACGTTAATTTTATTTACCTGGATAAGGTAAGCCTGGGCACACAACACAAGAATGGCAAAGCGAGACATATTTGTGATGTGTTACTTTTCCTTGACAAAAGAAATGTAATATACAATCAACATTTCTACCACATTTATACTATGCATTTCACATATCGTGAAGAAATTAGGTTAGTGATAACTTGATAAGTAATCTTAGTGTGTTTTCTTTAGTGAAAGGTGAAACGTGACAAAGCAGAGTTTCTTAACAACTTTTCACAAAAATATACTTCAGTTGAGCAACAGATAAGAGGGGTTTAAAAGACAGTGACATTGTGCCAAAGTAACAGTCACTTGAAGGTAAAAGTACAATATCAAAATGGCATTCAGAGCTGTATTCTTTTGTGCGTTTGCTGCGTTGATTCAGCAGGTATTGAGAGATTCTATAAAATTATAAAAGTCAAAAGTCAAATAATTTATTTGCCAGAATACGGTTACAGAGGTCTTAAAGCTAGATAATACCTATACATTTCATGCGTATTCAACCTGCCTGCAGGTGTGCAAATATTTAAAGATAATATTAGTATTTATAAATGTCAAACTATAATAAAAAATAATTAACAAACTAGACTAAACAAAAAATAATTCAAAGTATATAATTATGATGTCATGTACAATTTTCCTTTACAATTATTGACGTAAATCTAACATTTTACATAAATTTAATAATTTTAATGTCAATGGTAGGTAACTATCATGTGAAATATTCTCTTACATTATAAAAACATTGATATAGATAACAAAATATACTTAGAAAACAATTGTAGTATCTTCTAATGCTACCGAAAATCGGAACACCGTAGCTCTATTATACAATCGTACAAATCACATTTAGATACTTATTTACAGTGAAAATATACACTTAACTTGCCAGCCTCCGTAGCCTAGTTGAAAGTGAGCCTGTCTACGAAGCTGGAGGTTCCAAATCAATTCCCTGCGAGGGCATTATTTGTGTACTTTTTTATCACTACTACCTATTTGTTCCTTGAGCATAGCTGTCTATGTATTTAATTATCTATAATATCTATGTATCGGCGCCTGGTACCTACATCACAAAGCTTAATTGAGCTTACCGTGGGACTAGGTCGATTTTATACGTCGCAAGATAATTATTTACTTAAATAAAACGAAACTTAGCAAATCAGTCATCTTAAATGTAATACAGGCCCTTGTAGCTTTGTACTTATGCTAGCGGTATTTCATCGCTATATCACAATGCTGATACGAGTGTTCTACGACGAATTAGCCAACTCTTTGGTCTCTAATTAATTATCTAGTAGTCACGGCGAATTTCTAATTATTTGTAAAAATTAATACCTGATAAAAGATTACGAGACTGGAAATCAAGAATTCTGATGGCGACTCGTTTCATAATTATGTAAGCACTTTGCAAGGGATTGGTATGGAGAAATGTATACTTAATTATTAATGAACTTGATTTTTACTACTAAAAAAAGTACGTTTGTTCACATAGGCCCCTTGTAAACCTCGTTCAGAAGAACCATCTTTCATGATCCCCTAATCACCCTGTAGAAATATTACATATATTGTCAGATTTCAAATGATTAATGATGTACGAGTATCTCTACCCATTCTATTTTACTTTCAGTCTCTTGCCGGACCATACTGCCTCCCAAAGCCTCCATGCGGCTGCAGCACCGGGTCTAAAGTGTACATCAAAGAGGTAGAAGAACTGGAAGAGATCAGCTACAAACCTAAAGCCAGCTATAATAGCTATTCAACCGGCGGTTACGGCAGTTGCGTGTCTATCGAGATCCCAAGCAATGGCGGGGCTATGGCGATCTCCAGTATTGGTCCTATCTCGCCATCTGGCATTGCTGTTGCCACGGATCTGGCGTTAGCTGGAGATCTGGCGTTATCTGGCGCGCTGCCGTACCTGAGCGCTGTGGCGTTTGAGGGTCAGTTTGACGCCAGCGGCGCGGCGCCTGTGGCGTACGGCTGTGGGGATTGTGTGGCTATCACGGAGCAGATTGGAGGCAATATTGGTGGTGGCTATGGTGTTTCTTCGATTGGTGGTGTTGGAGGCATCGGGGGGTGTGGTTGTGGGAAATATTAGTAATTTTTAAGACTGAACGTTTAATAAATATGTTAATGTTAATTTTATTTTGTTTGTTTCTTATACGTACGTCTGTTAACCAAACAAAAGACGATTCAACGTTGGCCCATATCCGATCTGGGTTAAGCTGTCTGACTTAATTTTTTTCATAAAAAGCCTGACGTCATACCTACCGAGGCTAGCTAAACCGTGGGATGTGAAATGGCTGGTCTTGGTCTGGATATATGGTCTAGTGCGAGTCACATTTAGTACTGTTAAGCTCAAACTTGTTAGAGATATGTCGTTTAGTCCCCAAGTTCTTGTGACCTTCCGATTTCAGCATCAAACCAGCTCCATGATATCGTAAGGTTGTATTATCATTAAACTTGCATAACGTCTAAAAAACTTCAGATCAATTGGTAACCGAGAAATGGACCAATTTGCAAAAATATTTTGTTTAAAAAGTTGTACATCCACAGTGAGGTATAAAAGCATTAACAGCAATCATTAAAAATAATGCAATAGCTGGCATTTATTATTAAGAATAACATTATTTAAGTAATTATGAATTGCATTATACGATGACTCAATGTCGGTGTCGATGTAAAAAAGTCACATATTACGTGTTTCTAGGTCATTGACGTTAATTTATTTACTGAACTAAGCACGTTTCATTTGATATCGTTCATTTGTTTTGTAAATACTGGAGATGATCGAATTGCAAGATTGTAATGTGTCAATTAGATTATTAGAGTTTCGTTCCTCAAAAGAAAAACCCGTTTCGGTTTATTTCTTATGGGATCACTTTGTTATCAGTCGTTCCGTTCTGCGACCATCTGGATGTCAAGACTTTTTATTTCAAGAACCTGTTGAAGTATCAGGTTGAAATTTAAACTACGGTCCCTTGTGGTTGTGAATAAATCGAACTTCTACGTGAACGTAAAAATATACTGCCATTTATGCCCCAAAAGCACTTCCCGTTGACCTAGAAACAGTTTGCAGACTTTGAAACTTCATTCATACTTTTTGATGCTAAAAAAAAAGAGTATTTTGCGTTTTTCAAAATTCATCCCCTAAAGACTAAAAAAGGGATTGAAAGGTTTTATGGCCTAATAAAATCTTTCAATAGTGTATAGTTTTTCGGATTACAAACTTGAAACTTCGTATATACTTTGCTACAGTAGTAGAATTTACGTGAGTAGGTATAGGTCCACTTGTGCAATCCAGGGCAATAACACGAGAGCATATATTTCTAGAGCTGTTTAGTAAAAAAAAACATGACTTACAATGTAAGTGCATCCACAATTCCATATCCCTTGATGGACACAGATCCGCTGGCTGGCACGGAGCCCCCAAAATCGACGGAGTTTTTGAGGCTGGTTACATTTTAAGCGCAATATTTATTCCGTCATTTCTATACGTAGAATTATTATTTTATCAGATACTTACCCAAAGGGAAATGGAAATGGCTATGCTAGGAGTCTCTCTGCGAGATCGGGTTAGAAGAACCAAAGTAACCGATATAGCTCTCCGAATCGTTAAACTGAAGCGGCAGTGTTCGGGGCACATTGCACGCAGAACCGATGGTCGTTGGCTCGAGTGGCCACATACCGTGGGTAGGCCCCCACAAGGTGGACTGATAACCTGGTGAAGGCCGCAGCAGTCCGCTGGATGCAACTGGCCAGGGCCGGTCATTGTGGCAATTTTTGGGGAGTTATATGTTCAGCAGTGAACGTCTTTCGGCTGATATGATGATGATAATGAGATACTTACTCCATAAAATTTCATTAGAATACCCACCTGCAAGCATATGATATTTTGCTTTCGCAGAAAATCATACCCGTAAATATTATTTACTCAATTCGATTTTGATTGAACACAAAAATTGTGCTGAAAACAAAGAATTATGGATCTGTTAAACAAAACTCATGTTTTACGTTTCAATTTTAATAAAGACAAATAAAAAAATATCAAAACATTGTCGGTTTAATTACAACCGCAGCCGCAGCCACACTGTCCCTTGATGGACACGGATCCGCAGGCAGGCACGCATCCGCCGAAGTCGACGGAGCCTAGCACGGGCACGGATCCGGCGACGCACGTTGTGCCGGATGCGTCCACGTTGCCGGACACGCCGACCTGCCCGGTGCCGGTGCCGCCGTACCCGCCGCAACTTTGTCCGCCGTATGAGAATTGGTTCTGGTTGCAACCGCAAGATTGGCTGAAAGCCATCTGTGGAAACATACGAATTATTTAAAATATATACGATACGATTTATGTAGATCAGAATTATGACCTACGTACTGAGGACAGATGACAATATTCATAATTATAAACAAACTAACAGACATACGGATCCGAAAGAAGGCTCCCATGTCTACGTGACGTAACGTGATCAAAATCTCCTCATTCTTATTACCACTACAATAAAATATTAAGTTCTTAATCCTATGCAGGTATGACATAGACATTCGAACGACGTGACCTGAGAATAATCGAGTTTGACACAACAGTCGTGTACCCCGGTGTAGTCGTATGATAAAAAAACAGCAAAAAACAATTAGCTGTCTTCACCGCTTAGTATTTTCGCCATCAGGTACATCCAGGCGCGCATCAGCGCGGGCATTGCCCCCCCCCCCCAGACACTGAATTCTGGTATGCCTAAAGTACTATCATATGATATGACCCTCAACGTAGTCCTGGATCCACGTCTGGGTACATGGGTCACGGTGCTTAACATCTGGACATTCACTCTAATTCTATGCTATAGAGGAGTTATCAGATTGTTCTGAAGATGCCTGTACGTAACGGATGGTTACGACGTTCACGGGAAAGTTAAGGGCCCAAGAGAGAAAAATGTGGAACTGTACCGATAAGAGTCTTTTTAAATGTATGATGATGGAATAGTTTTTTCACGACACTGTTCGTAAATGTTTCGAAATTTTGACAGCTATACAACAATAAGCTATCTATGAACGTTACGAACAGTACAACAATGTTGAACGTAAAGTAAAAAGTCGTATCTAAAGACGGATTTCATAGGTAGATATGACGTTTTGAAAAATATTTCAGAAAAAAATTTTCGGATTGCTTGTAACTTTTTTTTATTTTTGTGGCACAGGCTCATGGCGTTCGGCCACAACAAATTAAACTGTATTTTTTCTAATTACAAGAATGTGTTTTATTTCCTCTCAGTAGTCGTGAAAAGTACAATGTTGAGCCTCGGCGAAAAGTGCAACAGATGGACTCGTACTATCGAAGGCCTCCCGAAGGGTCGGCCTTCGAACTAACTCGTTCATCTATTGCTTACTTTCCAGCCTCTACAACAATGTACTATTAATATAATCTGTTTAATTTACCTGGAATAAGCAAGCCTGGACAAAGATAGCGATGACTACGAAGCGAGACATTTTAGGAACAGTAAGTAATGGTTTTTAAACAAAGAATAATTATAATGAATTTAAAGCATTCGAAAAAATCCTTTTATACCCTATTTGTTTAAATGTAGAAATAGGCCGATAAAGTTGAAATAGCTTCTTACTAAATAACTGGGCCGATTTTGTTAGTGTCAAAATATTGTTACATAGTTGGAGATAATACTTGTAATTAATTTTAATAGTTTTCTTAGTGACGCAATATTCTGGGAACGGTATAAAATATGGAGGTTCTGACCTAATTAATCATTCTTTGTTTTTAGAGTAAACAAGAAACTTTAAAATGGTGTTCAAAACTGTCATCGTTTGTGTGTTCGCCTATTTGGTTCAGGTATGTTGAACATACAAACATTTATAAATAAATATTTTTTAGTACAGATGGTGCCTTTTTTAGGCTCTAGTGCGAGAAGTGGGTCATTTTACGTCAGGTCCAAAACTTCGGAGGGCCATCTGTATTAAAAAACGTCGTACGAGACACGTGCAAAAACGAAAATCGTAACTCGTGTCGATTTAAAACACTCCCTGTCGGTCGTGTTTTGAAACATCGCCACTGGTTTCGAATTTCATGTTTTTCGCACTTGTGTCGTAATGTACTACACTAGTGTAATAGAACAATGCAATGGGCCGCTCTGTAAAAATTAAAGTCAGTATCTACTACTAATCGTGAACGATTTAAATTGTTTTTAAATATTTTATATTGTAGTATCATGTATTGAAGTATACAGCTGTTCTCCCTAGTTTATTTATTTTTAATGAAATGCAAAACTTCTACATGTATTTATCCCTTTTTTGTCTTACGTACTTACCTTGTACAAACTACATACCTAGGTGGTAGTTGGTGTTTTAATTGATTATAGTTTATTATTAATGGGCGGATTGCAAAAAAAATGCGTAGGTACATAATTAAAAGCCTATTATATGTAATGAAAATAAAATGTAATGTACAAAACAAAATTTTTGTGTCACGACGGTATATTTTGAGTAACAACTTTCGGCATTGAAAAAGGGAGAATTCAAATTTTCTATGAGCGATAAACAACAGCACGAAGCTATAATATCTTTTAAATTTGCCCCCTTTTACTACTACCAAAGGCCCTGTGGTATACTCTGCCCAGCAAGGGCAGAGTATACCACATAGTTCGTAATAATACTAAGTAAAACTTCCGGAACTCAGTTTGCATACTAAGATAAGTTCAATCAGTCGAGTATCTCCATATAAATCGATTTCAACATTCATCATCCATAAACAACCTCCCCATTTTCACCAACTCCTTTCCCCTAGACCATTGCTGGACAAAACTGCGGCTGCAGCTGCAATTCCATCAGCATCCCAAGCTGTGGCGGCCCCCTCACGATCCAGGCCCTCGGTCCCATAACGCCGTCCGGCATCGCCGTGGCCACGGAACTGGGTCTGTCCGGGGACCTGGACCTGTCCGGCGCGCTGCCGTACCTGAGCGCCGTGAAGTTCGAAGGCCAGTTCGATACCAGCGGCTGCGCGCCGGTGCAGTACGGCTGCGGCTCCGGAGACTCCGTGGCCATCACTGACATTGTCAGCTCAGGCGTTAACTCTTTTGGCTGTGGTTGTAGACGCTAATGCATTGACGATTGATGATTTTTACTTTGTGAAATAAAGTTTGTATTGATTGTAGATCATTTTTTATTTAGCCTCGGTAACGGACAACTAGACAAGGGTCCTTTAGAAAATACGGGTAAGACCAACTCGTCTTTACTGAATTGTATTCTAATTGTGGCAAAAATATGGAAGCATTGGCTTATTGCCCGTGTATGAATCTTGCAAAATGCAAAAAACACTCCTAAAATTGCAAGAATTTTCGCCAAAATTTGTCAGTTTGGTGATTTTTGTCTATAATTATTCAAATTTTCAACAAACATACTCGTATCGTCACTGTCAATGGTATCTTAGACTATGAAAGCCGCAAAAAATATCACGCAACCTTAGAACAACATAAGATGGTGTCCATAATTTTAGCAGCTTTTGTTTTATATGATACCTACTATTGACTGAATGTACTACACCAACGTCATCCAATAATGAAATTGACATATTCTTCTATAACGCCGTCCGGCATCGCCGTGGCCACGGAGCTGGGTCTGTCCGGGGACCTGGACCTGTCCGGCGCGCTGCCGTACCTGAGCGCCGTGAAGTTCGAAGGCCAGTTCGACACCAGCGGCTGCGCGCCGGTCCAGTACGGCTGCGGCTGCGGAGACTCTGTGGCCATCACTGACATTGTCAGCTCTGGCGTTAACTCTTTTGGCTGTGGTTGTAGACGCTAATGCATTGACGATTGATGATTTTTTACTTTGTGAAATAAAGTTTGTATTGATTGTAGATCATTTTTTATTTAGCTTCGGTAACGGACAACTAGACAAGGGTCCTTTAGAAAATACGGGTAAGACCAACTCGTCTTTACTGAATTGTATTGTAATTGTGGCAAACATATGGAAGCATTGGCTTAGTGTCCGTGTATGAGTTGGCAAATTGCAAAGAACATTCTTAAAATGCAAGAATTTTGGGCCAAAATTTGCGAGTTCGGTGATTTTTGTCTATGAGTTTTCAATAACTACAAACATACTCGTACCGTCACTGTCAATAGTATCTAAGACAATGAAAGCTGCAAATAATATCTCGCACAACCTTAGAGCAACATAAGATGGTGTCTCATAATTGTAGCAGCTTTTGTTTTATAAGATACCTACTATTGACTGAATGTACTACACCAACGTCATCCAATAATGAAATTGGCATATTCTTCTATAACGCCGTCCGGCATCGCCGTGGCCACGGAACTGGGTCTGTCCGGGGACCTGGACCTGTCCGGCGCGCTGCCGTACCTGAGCGCCGTGAAGTTCGAAGGCCAGTTCGACTCCAGCGGCTGCGCGCCGGTCCAGTACGGCTGCGGCTCCGGAGACTCCGTGGCCATCACTGACATTGTCAGCTCGGGCTCCTTTGGCTGTGGTTGTAGACGCTAATGCTTTAGATGCTTTTTATACTGATGTGAATAAAGTTTGTACTGCCTTGTAGATCGTTTTTTATTTAGCCTCGGTGTCTGACAGCTAGACAAGGGTATAAAAAATGAGGATGAGACCAACTCAAAGCTCTTCTGTATTATATTGTGATTGTGGCAAAAATATGGAAGCATTGGCTTAGTGCCCGTGTATGAGTTGGCAAAATACAAAGCACATTCTTAAAATTGTAAGAATCTTGAGCCAAAATTTGCGAGTTCGGTGATTTTTGTCTATGAGTTTTCAATAACTACAAACATACTCGTACCGTCACTGTCAATAGTATCTAAGACAATGAAAGCTGCAAATAATATCTCGCACAACCTTACAGCAACATAAGATGGTGTCTCATAATTGTAGCAGCTTTTGTTTTATAAGATACCTACACCTACTATTGACTGAATGTACTACACCAACGTCATCCAATAATGAAATTGACATGTTCTTCTATAACGCCGTCTGGCATCGCCGTGGCCCCGGAACTGGATCTGTCCGGAGACCTGGATGCTTAGTCAAGTTTCCAATCGCTAACGCTTTGTAGCGTATCGTAGTTTTCCCTCTCTGGCACTCTTTCATATTAGTACGACAAAGACAGTTAGCTGCCTTTCGTTTACGATTGATGATTAAGCGTTAGCGATTGGCAACTTGTCTAAGCACCCTGGACCTGTCCGGCGCGCTGCCGTACCTGAGCGCCGTGAAGTTCGAAGGCCAGTTCGACACCAGCGGCTGCGCGCCGGTCCAGTACGGCTGCGGCTCCGGAGACTCCGTGGCCATCACTGACATTGTCAGCTCGGGCTCCTTTGGCTGTGGTTGTAGAGCTAATGCTTTAGACGCTTTTTATACTGATGTGAATAAAGTTTGTACTGCCTTGTAGATTGTTTTTTATTAGCTGACTGCTATACAAGGGTCCTTTAGTGCATAGGTATTAATAAGACCGAGTCAAGGCTTTCCTGTCTTGTATTTTACTTGTGATAAAAAACAGGAAGCATTTATTATTGATTGCCCATATCTGAGTAACTAAAATGCAAACTGTGTAATTCCCACGAGCTGCCTCAATTTCTATTCATCCCGCATTGATGCGAGCAAGCTGTATAGAAAGTAAATCCGCATTACTGACGCGGCGCTAGCTCTCATATGGTACAACACATTCTTAAAGTTGCATTAAATTTTCTGCGAAATTAGAGTTTACTGATTTTTGTTCTAAATACTCATATAATTTCGCCATCCACGGAACTGGGTTTGTCCGGAGACCTGGATGCTTAGTCAAGCTTCCAATCGCTAACGCTTTGTAGCGTATCGTAGTTTTCCCTCTCCGGCACTCTTTCATATTAGTACGACAAAGACAGTTAGCTGCCTTTCGTTTACGATTGACGGTTAAGCGCTAGCGATTGGCAACTTGTCTAAGCACCCTGGACCTGTCCGGCGCGCTGCCGTACCTGAGCGCCGTGAAGTTCGAAGGCCAGTTCGACACCAGCGGCTGCGCGCCGGTCCAGTACGGCTGCGGCTCCGGAGACTCCGTGGCCATCACTGACATTGTCAGCTCAGGCGTTAACTCTTTTGGCTGTGGTTGTAGACGCTAATGCATTGACGATTGATGATTTTTTACTTTGTGAAATAAAGTTTGTATTGATTGTAGATCATTTTTTATTTAGCCTCGGTAACGGATAACTAGACAAGGGTCCTTTAGAAAATACGGGTAAGACCAACTCGTCTTTACTGAATTGTATTCTAATTGTGGCAAAAATATGGAAGCATTGGCTTAGTGCCCGTGTATGAGTTGGCAAAATGTAAAGAACATTCTTAAAATGCAAGAATTTTGAGCCAAAATTTGCGTGTTTGGTGATTTTTGTCTGTAATAGCTCAAGTTTTCAATAACTACAAACATACTCGTACCGTCACTGTAAACAGTATCTTAAGACTATGAAAGCCGCAAAAAATATCTAGCACAACCTTAGAGCATCATAAGATGGCGTCACATAATTGAAGGAGCTTTTGTTTTATAAGATATCTACTATTGACGGTGAATATACTACACCAACGTCATCCAATAATAAAATTGACATATTCTTCTATAGTCCGCTAGATGCGGGTGGCGCAGGACCGGTCATTGTGGCAATCTTTGGGGGTGGCCTATGTTTAGCAGTGGACGTCTTTCGGCTGATATGATGATGATTCTTCTATAACGCTCACTCCCCGCTCAGCGACATATCAGATAAGACGTGTGCTAGTCACTTTTTAACTTATATTTCCAATTACACTCAAATATCAACCTTAACTTCATTAGCTTTGAACGCAGTTTCGCGTGGTCTGTGTGTGCAGTTACTGTGTTTTGTTGTGGTGATTACCGGACAGTGCTGAGAAAAATAATGAGTGTCACAAGAACTCCTCCGAACACATTGACTGTTATGGGTGGCTCGCAGCCTGACCTTTCAGCTTTCAGTTGGGACGAGGATCCGAAAAATATAACCTTACGTAAGAGAAAACAACCGGAGCATGACTGCGATCTCAAAAAGGACTTACTCGATTTTCGTAAAGAAATAATGACTTTTTTCAAGTCATTTAAAGTCACCCAGGATGAAAGATTACAGTCTATACACCAAGATTTAACCACTGAAATCCGGAGCATAACAGCAAAAACTGAACGGGTAGTTGCTGACCAAACCCAAATGAAAACAGAGCTATCTGAACTCGCGGATAGGGTATCCGTGGTTGAAACAAAGAATGAAGTAATTTCATCACTTGAGAAAAGTATCCAGGAGGCTAACGAAACCATCCAGACCCTAGTTATTGAAAATAACTACAGTAGACAACACTCGTTACACAACAACATCGAGATTTCCGGTGTACCTACAACTAAAGGCGAAAATTTATTTACTATACTTCGCAACGTATGTACTTTAGTCGGTTACACCCTTTTGGATAACGACGTAGACACAATCTATCGTGTACGCCGGTTTCAAACGGATGGTGCTTCTCAAAATCTAACCCGACCCCCAGCAATTATTGTCCGGCTTACCCAACGCCGCCGCAAGGACGAGCTACTGGCTGCTGTTCGGGCTCGCCGAGGCTTCACTACAGCTGACATCCACGTGGCTGGACCCGCTACCTCCATTTATATCGGCGATCATCTGACTCCGGCCAATAAATTACTATTAAAGCGGGCAAGACAATTAAAATCCGAGCTCAACTATGAATTTCTATGGGTTAGAGATTGTAAAATATTAATGCGCAAAAATGGCAACAGTAAGGTAATCCGTATTCATGATGATAATGTCTTAAAACACCTGAAGTGACTACTATCATTTTTATTAGCCGCCTTAAAGATACAACACTTTAATTCACATAAATGCAACCTGTATATTATGTATTATTGTATAGCCTATAAAACACGCACATATTATATATTGATTTAAACTTTCACGATTATCACTCATATTTTAAAGACAAACGGGTCTTAAGTTGTCGGGGGTTGAGTCTGCCTGCGACCACGGGTGTAACGTCATGCCCGAAACGTCAGGATATAATTAAACGTAAGTTTACGCGATTAAGACCCGTTTGTCTTTAAAATATGACGCACATATTATATTTTTATACTAAATAATTGCAAAACTATGTTAATATATATTTACACGCACAGCTTTTTCTATAATAGTTTAAAAACCAGTTTTTTCTCAGCTATGACCTTTGTACTCGCACTACCTGAATATCTTTTTGCGACATTTGTTTATTTGCAACATAACAGTTTACGGTCCATTATAATGCATGTTCATGTACCTAAAATTAAACGTTACTGTTTTTATTACGTCACGGACTTTTAATGGATATTACCAGAATGTGAGGGGTTTGCGAACCAAATCACATAGTTTTTTATCAATGGTGAGCTTAACAGATTATGATTTTGTTTGTTTAACCGAAACGTGGCTGTCACCAGATTTTTACGATCGAGAATATTTTGACAATAGTTTTTCTGTGTTTCGTTGTGATCGATCTGCATCCGAGACAGGCGAGTCGAGGCGAGGCGGCGGCGTGGCGGTGGCAGTGCGCGATACCTACCAGCCCATGCGTCGTGAATGGCCCGTGCCCCCGCGCGCCCATTGCGACTGTGTATGGGTATCCTTACCTTATCTCGATAGGCACCGATCGTCTTGTGATGACAAACAACCATGTTACTTAAATATAGCATGCATTTACATACCTCAAGGGCCGGGTTATAGGGAGGCGCTTACTTCGTTTTTTGATATAGCGGGCGAAATTATTACGGATCGACCAGATGACCTATTTTTACTTACTGGAGATTTTAATATTCCTGAAGCTAATTGGGTGGCCGGCCTATCTCACGGAATGAGTTTGTTATCTGGCAACAGCTGGGGTACCCGGTTACTCAATGATTTTCTATCTTTTACCGAGATGAAACAATATAACAATAGTTTCAATTGTAATAATCGTTTGTTGGATCAGATTTTTTGTACTTGCAGATGTATTGTTGCTACTTGTGATAAACCACTTACACCTGAAGATGTTCATCATAAGTCGCTTACAATTGAATTAAAGGTTGACTACGAACCGTTTCTCAAACCTATAAATAATTTTATATACAATTTTTATTCAGCTGACTACAAAAATATTAATATAGAGCTTTCTAAAATTAATTGGTGTGATTTTTTTGTCGGCCTGAGCATGGAAAATAGTATCAATAAGTTTTATAATACTTTATGGGGTCTGATTGAAAAGTATGTCCCCCGTCGTCGGCCTTTTTCGTCTGCATCCAGACCTGCCTGGCATAGTAATTCTCTTAGAAAAGTTCTCAACGAAAAAAAGAAATACCACAGGTTATGGAAAGCTTATAAAAATCCTTTAGATTATAATAGTTTTAAAATATTGCGGAAACGCGCAGAAAAAATGGAAACAGAATGTTATAAAAAATATATATCGTATTCAGAACAAAAAATTCAATCACATCCTGATTACTTTTGGACATACGTAAAGTCAATATTTTCTAAGTCTCGCTATCCACAAACTATGCATTACAACGGAATTACTACCTCCGACGGAGAACAAATTTGTGATCTTTTTAACGAGCACTTTCAATCTGTATTTATTAAATCTAGCTCCAGTAACTTCAATGAATTAATGTTAAATCCTCCTTCTGCTCCTCTGGTTGACATTTCTAGAATTGAAATAAATACTAATACTGTTTTTAAGCTTTTAAATTCTATAAATGTCTACAAAGGTGCAGGACCCGACGGAGTGCATCCGTTGTTAATAAAACGATGTGCTTCTCCTTTGACATTGCCTATAACTATACTTTTTAATAAATCACTAACCGAAGGTTGTGTTCCGACCGTTTGGAAAAAAGCTTGTATAACCCCAATACCGAAAGGTCCTATTAGTCACCAAATTGAAAATTACAGACCAATATCTAAATTATGTCAGTTTGGTAAATTGCTAGAAAAAATAGTTACTGAATACATTTTCAACGTTGTTAGATGCCACATTATTCCAAACCAACACGGGTTTTTCAAGGGTCGGTCAGTAGATAGCAATTTACTGACTTTTACGGAAATAGTAAAAGATGCAATTGATAATCAGTGTAGTGTTGACGCCGTGTATACCGATTTTGCTAAGGCTTTCGACAAAATATGCCATAACACCTTGCTAGTCAAGCTTTGGCAACTTGGTATACACGGTGACCTCCTCCGTTGGATCAAATCTTACATTGAAAACAGAAGCCAGGCCGTAGCATTGTCGGGTTACATCTCTCAATACAAGCAGGTCAGTTCTGGGGTCCCCCAAGGGTCCCATTTAGGGCCCTTGTTATTTCAACTTTATATTAATGACGTAGCTAAGGTCATTAAACATTCGGATGTGTTACTCTATGCAGATGACACGAAAATATTTAAAAAGATCAAGAACCAGAGAGATTGTGAACTACTGCAAGAAGATTTAAATAACTTTGAAAACTACTGTAGTGCTAATAGTTTATTTCTTAACCTTAAAAAGTGTAACGTTATTAGTTTTACAAAGAAAAAAAAATACATTAACTTTGATTACACTTTATCGAATAAGCATCTGGATAGAGTAACACAAATCCGTGACCTAGGCGTTGTAATGGACTCTAAATTGTGTTTTGTACCTCATATCGACAATGTCTTAAAAAAAAGTTACAAACAATTAGGATTTATTCTTAGAGTAGGTAAGCCTTTTCAAAGCCCAGTGACTTACAAAATTTTATACAATAGTTTTGTTAGAAGTCATCTTGAATTTGCTTGTTCTGTATGGAAGCCATACCACGCCGTACACATTAATAGGATCGAAAGGGTTCAAAAAAAGTTTGTCAAGTCACTGGGTTTCAGAACAGGCTACTCTTACGTAGACTATGATAGCTCCTTAAAGAACTTTATGATTCAGTCCCTCGCAGATCGTCGTGACTGTGTTGATTCGGTCTTACTGTATAAAATATTACACTCGCAGTTAGATACACCCTCGTTACTACAAAACATATATTTAAAAGTTCCAAAAGGACGTGTCCGTCAATGTCGCAGAAAAGAATTGTTCGCTATTTTTGGTTACAAATCGTGCTATGCAAGAAATATGTTCGTAAGGCGTGCGTGTAGGTTATATAATGAGAATGCTAAACTAGAAAATGTTGATATATTTGATTGTAGTTTACGCAATCTTAAAAAAGCATTTAAATAACATAGGTAACTTATGTAATGTAATTACATATAGGCAATTGCAATGTGCGGATAGTCACCTAATTAATTATCTATATACTTTTTAACAGAAATGTACACTCTCGGACAATGAAAGTGAGTGTATATGTGTCAATGCACACGGAGGGGTACCTTGTCACGACTTTTGAAATAAACCTTATAAATTCTTGAATAAAGTTAATTTTAAGCACCGTGACGGGGTACCTTTCCATATGCACTGACACACATATATAGATAAAAAAAAAATTGCTGTATTGCACAATGGTCCATTACCACTTGTCATATATACACTGTCGAACCGGCTTGTCGGCGGGGACGGGCGGCAAATAAAAAAAAAAATGTTGGCAGGAGTTGGTTGTCCATAGAAAACTAGAATTTGCCGCCTCTTTCTTCTTTTTTCTGCCGGCGTGCTGGTTGGACTGAGTATACATATAATTATGTATACGTGTAGCTGCTAT
Organism: Thaumatotibia leucotreta; assembly: GCA_025490895.1. Lineage (NCBI taxonomy): Eukaryota > Metazoa > Arthropoda > Insecta > Lepidoptera > Tortricidae > Thaumatotibia > Thaumatotibia leucotreta. The sequence continues at coordinate 9,596 of JALPQI010009897.1, read as the reverse complement.
ACTGTAGGTACTAACTGCAGTTGGGTACTCTTTTAATGTGATTATCATTCGTTATAATGTCAATTAAGGGAACTGTAGGTCTAAGCTGTTAAACAAATGTTACATATATATCTACATGTCTGTAAATGACCGTTTGTTTCTTAATAAATAAAAAAAAAAAAAAATAAAAAAAAATAAAAAAAAAAAAAAAAAAATAACGCCGTCCGGCATCGCCGTGGCCACGGAACTGGGTCTGTCCGGGGACCTGGACCTGTCCGGCGCGCTGCCTTACCTGAGCGCCGTGAAGTTCGAAGGCCAGTTCGACACCAGCGGCTGCGCGCCGGTCCAGTACGGCTGCGGTTCCGGAGACTCCGTGGCTATTACTGACATTGTCAGCTCTGGCTCCTTTGGCTGTGGTTGTAGACGCTAATGCTTTAGAAGCTTTTTATACTGAAATGAATAAAGTTTGTACTGCCTATGCCTTGTAGATCGTTTTTTATTTAGCCTCTGTGTCTGACGGGTAGACAAGGGTTCTATAGAAAATGCGGATAAAACCAATTCAAGACTCTACTGTATTGTATTGTGATTGTGGAAAAAAATATGGAAGCATTGCCTTATTGCCCGTGTATGAATCTTGCAAAATGCAAAAAAACACTCCTAAAATTGCAAGAATTTTCGCCAAAATTTGACAGTTTGGTGATTTATGTCTAGTTCAAGTTTTCAATAACTACAAACATACTCGTACCGTCACTGTCAACAGTATCTTAGACTATGAAAGCCCTAAAAATATCTTGCACAACCTTAGAGCAACATGAGATGGTGTCACATAATTGTAGCAGCTTTTGTTTTATAAGATACCTACTATTGAAGATGAATGTACTACACCAACGTCATCCAATAATAAAATTGACATATTCTTCTATAGTCCGCTAGATGCAGGTGGCGCAGGACCGGTCATTGTCGCAATCTTTGGGGGAGGCCTATGTTTAGCAGTGGACGTCTTTCGGCTGATATGATGATGATTCTTCTATAACGCCGTCCTGCATCGCCGTGGCCACGGAACTGGGTCTGTCCGGGGACCTGGACCTGTCCGGCGCGCTGCCGTACCTGAGCGCCGTGAAGTTTGAAGGCCAGTTCGACACCAGCGGCTGCGCACCGATCCAGTACGGCTGCGGCTCCGGAGACTCCGTGGCCATCACTGACATTGTCAGCTCGGGCTCCTTTGGCTGTGGTTGTAGACGCTAATGCTTTAGACACTTTTTATACTGATGTGAATAAAGTTTGTACTGCCTTGTAGATCGGTTTTTATTTAGCTTCTGTGTCTGACGGGTAGACAAGGGTATAGAAAATGAGGATGACACCAACTCAAGGCTCTACTGTATTATATTGTGATTGTGGCAAAAAATATGGAAGTAGTGCCTTAGTGCCCGTGTACGTATATGAGTTGGCAAAATGCAAAGAACATTCTTAAAATTGCAAGAATTTTGAGCCAAAATTTGCGAGTATGGTGTTTTTTGTCTACAATATTTCAAGTTTTCAATAACTACAAACATACTCGTACCGTCACTGTCAATAAAATAAAAAAAAATAAAAATAAAAACAGTACAGACAGACTATGAAAGCCGCAAAAAATATTTCGCACAACCTTAGAGGAACATAAGATGGTGTCACATAATTTTAGCAGCTTTTGTTTTATACGATACAGTAGGTATCTGACGGTGATTGACTGAATGTAACTACACCAACGTCATCCAATAATTAAATTCACATATTCTTCTATAACGTACTCGTGTCTCAAGAAACACGACAATTCTGGCGACCCTCATGTGAAGAATTAACAAAAAATCCTTTTAAACCGTGGTAGTTTATTAACTACCTATGTAAAAACGTATTTTATTAGTAATTGCATGTTAGTAGCAAACAAGAACATAGACTATCCATTAATAGTAGAAGTGTTATTTTACAATTTTCGCACCTGGGTCAAAAATTATTTTCGTTGTCTTGTTTCATACCACTTTGTCACGCTTTTAGTTGTTGTTTCGACTCGGTACACTTGTATTTCTTTGACACGCTAGATTTTAATCCATACATCAAAAGTTGAAAACAAAACATCATCTCATACAAAAATCACCACTGCGGCACGTTTTTTAGAGACACAAATTAATACAACGAAAATAATTTTGACCCACCTGTTACAATTTTCGCACCTGTCATTATGGTGACGTAGGGGCCAGACAGTTCTCATTTTGTCACAGATCATTGCGATAAATGAATAGGTGGTCATTTAACTAGGCGCGTTCTACAACATTTACCAACATATTTCTTTTGTTGAGGTTCGTTCAAGGTCATTAATATGGTTCCACTTTGGCTCTTATGTCAATGGAATACGGTGTAAAATGTATGGTGGCGACCGTATTAGGTTAGTGTTTTATTTTATTATTTACTGAAGGGTCATTCCACGAGAATTTCGCTTACGTCACGCTTATACTATTTATTTATTTATTTAATCTTTATTGCACACGAGAAAACCTTAATGTACAAAAGGCGAACTTAATGCCAAAAGACATTCTCTACCAGTCAACCTTAAGGCAAAGCAGAGAAGTTGTGGGCGGTGCTATACAAGATTCTTACTACTTACTATTAATGAATCTACCCTACGCCTACGACACAAATTACTAAAATAACATATACATGCAATACATAATATAATAGATAATATATACAAATTAATGTAGGATCGGAGCGTAAGAAGATGAGTGGAACGGAGCGTACGTGTGAGAGAAGGATGGTAGACGGTGCGAGAGGGACGGGAGAACGATTTGAACGGTGAACGAACGTACGACGTAAAAGGAGTAAAATAATTAAGTTGGTGCTAAAATAAACCTGTAATTAAAGAAGCAACGCATTTTATTCGGAGGCAATAGAGAATCCCACATAATTTTGGTGTCAGAAGTGGGATTGCCTCAAGAATATTTAAGAAACGACGAAATTGAAAAATTTTCATAGGAAAAAAAATGGCGTCCGATGGAAGTTTCAATTTTAATATGGTATTAGACGGAATACCGAAGTTCAGCGGCGACGATAAGGCGCACTCATCTGCGAAATGGGCTCAAGATATTGAAGACAACGCAGAAATCTTCAGTTGGACGGAAGCCCAGATCCTCATTGTAGCGCGAAGATCTTTAGTCGGCACGGCGGCACTATGGCTACAATCCGAGAAAACCTTCAAAAAATACGAAGATCTCAAAGCGGCAGTATTTAAAGAATTCCCGGATTCCATTAACATCAAGGAGATGCACGAGCTGATGGGTAGTAGAAAGAAGAAGAAGGAAGAGTCCTACTATCAGTATATGCTGGTCATGAAGGAGTTGGGTAAACGCGCAAAATTCCCAGATTACATAGCTATACAATACATTATCGACGGCATAACTGATTACGAGCTTAATAAAGCTATTTTGTACGGCGCAACTACCTATCCGGTCCTAAAAGAAAAATTACAGTTATACGAAAAGATGAAGATGAAAACGAAGAAAGAAGTGCAAGAAGTTAAACCTAATCATAATAAGATAGAAAAAGATAATATGAAGAATTATTCATCATCGTCGGCAGGTCGAAAACGGTGCTATAAATGCGGCGAAGATAATCATTTGGCTTTGACATGTACGAAGGGTGTCAAATGTTTTCGGTGTAACGAGTTTGGACATATCGGAAGTCAGTGTACATCGAACAATTTAAAAGAGCGCGGCGATGTTCCGGCGGCGAAGTCGTTTCACGATTTCCGTAACGACAAAGCGAGACAGCAATCATCGGGTTCGGCGGCGGCGACGGATAGTCGGCGGCGGTCGGCCATGTTCGGGCAATCGGCCAACGAGGAGGCGCGCATCGATGACAACTTCACTATGGCGGATGTCATTGTCAGCGGCCGGTATTTGGATGTAAACAAACCCGACGAAAAGATTGAAAATATTTCCGATGAGCCGATGAAGTCGATTTATTTATGCGGAATGGATGTAAGCGCATTAATTGACTCGGGTAGTGCGTTAAACCTTATTAGATTGGACGTGTTTAATAAATTAAAAGTGGAAATGTGCGTGGAGGACAAAGTGATAAACGGATTTGGACAGTCGGCGGTAAGATCGCTTGGAAAGTTTTACCAAAGTATTATAATTGACGGGAAGTGTTATAACGATGTGATATTCCATATTGTATCCAATGATGCTATGCCATTTCCAGTAATTATAGGTCGTGAATTTCTGGATACTGTAGTGATGGTTATGCGCGAGGGTTCCGTAAAGTTCATATCGGAGGATGACGGATGGTTGGCGAGGGTGAATTGTGTGAATGAGGGTAGTGTTTCAGGTCACATTCACGACAACGTTGTTAAAGAAGAGGTGGAACGACTGGTGGCTGAATACAAACCTATACAAACAAAGGAGGCGCCAATCGAACTCAAGATCATACTGAAAGATGACATCCCCGTGGCACAACGTCCGAGAAGACTTTCCTTGGCAGAACAGCAGATTGTCGAAGAGCAGGTAGATGAATGGATGCAGAAAGGAATTATACAGGTGAGTTTTTCTGAGTACACTAGCCCGTTAGTTTTAGTAAAAAAGAAAGATGGTTCAACCAGAGTGTGTGTTGATTATAGACTGCTTAACAGGAAAATGGTTAAAGATGAGTTTCCTCTACCACTAATCGAAGACCTAATTGACAAGTTGAAGGATGCTAAGTTGTTCAGTGTGCTTGATTTGAAAAATGGGTTCTTCCATTTAAGGATAAGCAAGGAGTCAGTCCCATATACATCGTTTGTTACGCACCATGGGCAATGGGAATTCCTAAGAGCCCCATTCGGTTTATCAGTCTCACCGAAGTATTTCATGAGATTCATCACCATTATTTTTAAAGATTTAATTCAAGAAGGTGTTATGATGGTATTCATTGACGATATAATAATTCCAGGTCAGACGGAGCAAGATGCACTCTCAAAGCTGCAACGAGTATTGAAAGTAGCTGCGGAGTATGGTTTGGAAATTAATTGGAAGAAGGCGCACCTGATATGCAAAGAGATTGAGTACCTAGGGCATCTTATCAAAGAAGGGCAGGTACAGCCAAGTCCAGACAAAATTAAGGCAGTAGCATGTTATCCAGAACCAAGAGATTTTAAACAAGTACAAAGTTTCATTGGATTGACCTCATACTTCCGTAAGTACATACAAGATTATGCACAGATAGCAAGACCCTTAACTGACTTGATGAGAAAAGATGCTAAGTTTGTTTTTGGTCAAGAACAAAGGGAAGCCTATAACATTTTAAAGATTAAGTTGACGAGTGAACCAGTTTTAAAGATATTCAATCCGAAGTTACACACAGAACTTCACACAGATGCGTCGAGCCAGGCTCTGGCAGGTATACTTATGCAGAGAAGTCAAGATGGAGAACTGCACCCTGTATACTATAGAAGTAGACGTACAAGTGAAGCAGAAAGTCGATATTCAAGCTATGAACTCGAAGCTCTAGCTATTGTGGAATCTGTGAAGAAGTTTCACCATTACCTATTTGGTATTCACTTTAAGATTGTTACGGACTGTCAAACGTTTGAGCTCACTTTGAAAAAGAAAGATCTGACAGCTAAAGTGGCAAGATGGGTACTACTACTGGACCAGTATGACTATGAGATAGAACATCGACCGGGTGTTAAGATGCCACATGCAGATGCTCTTAGCCGGAATCCATACGTGGCCATTGTGGTAAGCTTGCACGAGAAGATTAGCCAAGCTCAAGAAAAAGATGAGGAGCTCAATGCCATTAAACAGCTGATTTTGAAAGATGGAAATTACAATGACTTTTATGTGCAAAATGACATACTTTACAAAGGTGATCAGCGGCAACTGGTGGTACCTAAGATTATGGAAAAAGAGGTTATCAAGCAGGTACACAGTAATGGTCATTTTGCCATGAGAAAGATGAAAGATGCTATAAGCAAAGATTACTACATAAGAAACATGGACAGGAAGATTGAAGAAGTAATTACAAGTTGTATACCTTGTTTATTAGCTACCAGAAAAGAAGGCAAACAAGAAGGATTTTTTAATCCTATTGCAAAAGAAGGAACGCCACTGCATACGTTGCATTTAGACCACATTGGACCGTTGACTGAAACAAAGAAGCGTTACAATCATATACTGACAGTTGTGGACGCATTCACAAAGTTTGTGTGGCTCTACCCAACGAAGTCAACAACCAGTGCTGAAGTAATTAGCAGGTTGCAACTACAGCAGCAGACATTCGGTAACCCAATACGCATTATTACCGATAGAGGTACGGCATTCACGAGCGGAGCTTTCCAGAAGTACTGTGAAGATGAGGGTATCCAGCATGTGACTATTACGACTGGAGTAGCCAGGAGTAACGGCCAAGTAGAGAGAATCCATCGTATTATGATACCGATGTTAACCAAGTTATGCATAGAAGATCAGTCTCTATGGTACAAACACGTAGGACGAGTACAGAGAGCGATAAATAGTACGTATCAGAGAAGCATAGATACCTCACCTTTCCAGCTGTTGACCGGTACTAAGATGAACTGCAAAGAGGATGTAGAAATATTAAACCTGTTGCAAAAAGAAATTATATCCCAGTTTGATGAAGAAAGAGAAATTCTAAGGCAGAAGGCCAAAGAACAGATTCAGAAGATCCAAGAGGAAAACAGGAAGAGTTTTAATAAAAAGAGGAAGCAGAGCTCTAAGACCCTACAAGGTAACTAAGGTGAAGCGAAATGATCGCTACGACGTCGAGAAGCTTTACAGCGGTACGGAGACGGAGGGGCCGAACAGGACATCTACGGCGGCAGACTTCATGAAGAGGTGGCCTGACGAAGACTGCGAGTAACTGGTAGGATTTTTAACCTCTTATTTTTGATCTTTTTTGATGATGGAGATGCACGTAAGATACCTTATTTCTCGGTTACATATTTTCATAGCGTATATTTTAAAGACGGAACCTAAGCGGATAAACCTGATCTCAGTGATCTCACAAATAAGTATTTTTAAGTTAGCTTAAATTTTAAAGATGTCAAAGATCGTTACATAACATAGACTGTTGTTAGAATATTTTTATAAGTTGTTTATTTACGCTGTTACCTTAAATTTCATGTTGCCAAAATGCTGTTATTATGTAAAGTGCTATGTTGAGCACAATGTATTTAAGACAGTTGTTGTTTTGTTGGACAACTTTAACGTAAGATGTGAAGATGAATGAACAGGAATGATATCTGAGGGCAGATATTCTGCAGGACGGCCGAGAATGTAGGATCGGAGCGTAAGAAGATGAGTGGAACGGAGCGTACGTGTGAGAGAAGGATGGTAGACGGTGCGAGAGGGACGGGAGAACGATTTGAACGGTGAACGAACGTACGACGTAAAAGGAGTAAAATAATTAAGTTGGTGCTAAAATAAACCTGTAATTAAAGAAGCAACGCATTTTATTCGGAGGCAATAGAGAATCCCACATTAATACATATTAAAGATATATAAATAAAGACTAATATATATATAAGAATAATAAATATATATAAATAAAGACGAAATGTGTGACAATTTGAACTTGAACCTAATTGTTTAATTGTTTAATCTGCTAGCAAAGACTATCTATGGCAGCTACGTTAAATAAATGCTCAAAGTTGGAAAAAACTGCGTGAACGTGTAAGTTAAGTCCCAAAATATTACCACAATAGAACTTGGGGTCCTATATTTTTTAGAAGTACTAAAACAATCGCGTTACGTAAGCGACATTCTCGTGGAATGTCCCTGATACCGAAGCCGGAACTGAAATGAACCATCGACATTATTTAGTCAAATCACGTTAAATAAAAGTATCTAGAATCTAGATGAGATATTTCTTAACAGATCAAAGAGAAGAGAAGAAAATATCTCCTATAGGTACTCTGTTTGGTTAGGTATTTAAGAAAAGGTAAACAATCTTGCAGTATCTTTTTATCGAAAAATGCCTTTAAAAATCCTAACTAGGTACTTAATGAATCAAAACAATGTAAATCACTGTATTTCCTTGATATATTATATATTATGCATATTTGCTAAAACTTATTTTCTACTCATAGTTTTCAATAAAAAGATACTGCAAGATTGTTTATCTTTTTTTAAATACCTAACCAAACAGAGTAACTATAGGAGTAGGTACCCATTCGCCATGCTGGGCAAGTGGAATGGCGATCACAGTAATCTCTCCACTATAATGACGCTGCTGACCAATTGACCATAATCGATCTTCAATGGTCAGTGACACTTCACTTCACACAGTTGACTCTTACCACACCCAAGGGAAGAGTTTGGAGTGGTGACAAATGTATTCTTACTGCCTATATAAAAAATACAAATATGTTATTTCCAGAAAAAGGTTAAGAAACATTACATTTATACTGACCCCCACACCAGGCGGTGCCTGTCTCGTGCGGGAGGTTACAATTTACAAAACAAAAGTAGGTAACAGACGTTTTAGCGGTAGCAATACTATATTTAACGAATTAAATTACAAAATAAGGACGGAGAGAGGTGAAATTATAACTTAAATACAATTCTAGAATAATAAAACATTTAAAAAGACTTATACAAATAAATGTAAAAGAGAATGAGATCATTATTATGCAGGGTGTAAGTCTAATACGGGCGAAGCTCTTAACGGGTGTTAGTTTACGACATAATAAGAACATTCAAATAACTTTTACTTAAAATTAGAGTAACAAAATTTTCCATACAAAATAATTGTTGTTAATAGTTATTGTTCTGTATTCCTATCTACTTCATATCTGTACATATGACATTATAATATCTGTAATGCTATTAAGGCATGTGTAAAATTGTATTTGCATGCATTTCATTATGTTTTATTGCAAATAAATACCTAGGACTATGACTATGACTAATTCGGCGCGCAATGTAGAGCAACATACGCGAGTTAAACACTCGTTGACAGCTAATTTAAAAGCAGATGACATAACTGCCATATCAACAATAACAAATGTTCGTACCTACATTGCTGCTCCGATAATCTTAAAAAAAATATGTGGGGTGATAATTAAGATAGGTATCTACAACCAGTAGGCTTATGATATGATGGTACTGTGTTTAATCGTTTATCGTCTTCGCCATCAGGTCCTAAGAAGTATGCAAGTGCGAAAGGGTCAAAGTACCTCGTGGTGTTCATAAGTTTTGAGACGAATTTCAAACCTCAAATTTAAAATAAAAAACGTGCTGGCAGCTTGTCGTGGCTGTTGCAGGATTTGAAATTGGAACGTTTTAATTAAGAATATATATCTTTTTTCTTTTTATTGTCATTGTTTGTCAAAATGGCGGCTAAGAAACAACTTGGGTGTACTGTAGTTTCGTTGTATGAGGCGGGAAAAAAACCAATGGAAATTTTTAACGAATTAAAAAATATTGGAGCTAGCCGCAATTTTGTATACTATACTATAAAGCGGTATAAGGAGACCCAAAAGATTGATGATCGTCCAAGAACTGGCCGCCCGCGTTCTGTTAGGACCCCTGCGAACATAAAGATTATCAAAGAACGAATTCGTCGAAATCCGTGCCGCACCCAGAAGA